>CAOJBK012476472.1:0-10898 GCA_948294925.1 Codiaeum variegatum | reverse complement strand
TAGTTGAGAGCTTTTTGAGGATAGGTTTGGTCGTACCTTGTTCAGGTTGTGAATGCATGTATTTATAGGGTGTGAAAACCCTGTTTAAGAGGACACGTGGCGCTCTGGAGTGCGCTGCAGCGTACTACTTCATTTGGTCTGTGACACCTGTCTGATGTGATGTCCGAAACCCGAAGGTCTCTAGTGGACAAGGCGAAGCCGTTCTTAAGGTTTGGCCTGGACTAGGTGGACCAGATTCGGTGCAAATCCAACTAGGCTCACTGGAACTGGACTAGCCCGAAGGCGAGGTAGTATCAATGCTTATAATGATACTCTTCCCATATGGTGACGCTATGACTTGTAGAATATATAATTTACATATACATGCATGAATCAATATTGCCCTGATAATAGTTTGCAAAAAAAAAAAATCCAGTAAGTTGGCAAATTATAAATCTAATCTTTGTTTTCATATTTTTTATTTTAATGAGTCCTTTTCAAAATACATTTTTATATTCAAGCAAGAAAATTTACCACAAACAAGTTTTTTTTTAAATTATTTTATTTATTTATTTATAACTTCTACCTTGAAAGTATTCCATGCCATACCCCGCCGACTTGGATGTTATTTACCTTCATTTTATTTTAATATTATAAATTTGTTAAGACATAATATTATGAGCTATTCTTTTAATTGAAATCAATATTACAAAATAATTTCTAAACATATACATTAAATATAAGTTTGTTATTGAATATATATTTAAAAAAAAGAATTTAATTTTAATATATATATATATATGTGTGTGTGTGGAGGTGGGTAATTTAGAATAATTATTAATATATAAAAAATTAAAATTAAAAAAAAATCTTATAATATAGATATTTAATAGCTAGAAAAACGTAAACATAGCAAAATAGTTTTATTTTTGTCAAAAAATCAAAAAGAGCTCTTATTCCAAAATGAATAGAGAAATACAATAAAATAACAAGCCAAAAGAGAGCTTGCCACTTATAATACAGCTAAAAGAACAAAGAATTAGAAACTCTTTTCCTATACATTTTCAACAACACAACCTCTCTAATCTTTCTAATAACCTTTTGAGTAACAAAATCTTCATTTCTAAACACTACCCCATTTCTAGCTCGCCAGACAAAATAACCAGAAGCAAGAAATGCAATTCTTCTAATAACACTTAAAAGTCCTCTGCTAGTAACCTTCCTAAAAAATAGACTCCATACACGTGTCCAACGAAACTCAAAATATTTAAAGCCACAAGCCTTTAAAACCTGATTCTAGACAGGGACTGTAGAAGGATATTCAAAGAAAAGATGCTACACCGATTCAGGTACACCCTTGCATAAAGGACAAAGGTCCTGCCGAAGGATTCTCATCTACCTTAGCCTTACCATAGTATTCAACTTGTTCTTCAAAGCAAGCCAGATAATAAAACAGTGCATGGGCACATTGCCAGAACTCCAAACTACCTTATACCAGTTTACAGAAGTTTGAGCAGGAAGGAAGAAGAATAAGCTGAAGAGATAGAGAAACCTTTAGGACAAGGTTTCCAGTGAATCAAATCAAGCTTACTAGGATCAACAGAGAAGTGACATTTAACAAATTCCCAAGCTACAACAACACTTGAGTCAATAGGCTTAGGCAATCTCCATTTACCAATCCTCCACACATCATAAACTAATGCTTTCTTAGGAATCTTAGTATCCTTAATGACAATATGAGAGTACAAGTCAATAAGAGAGTAGTTATTAACCCAAGGATCAAACCAGAAGGAAAAATTCCTAGCACCAAGTGAATATTGAAAAAATGGTCTAATATGATCTCTCATTTTGAGTAAACACTTCTAGCTCCAGCTTGCTTTAAGGGGTTTGGTAAGACCCAAAAGCTCAAATGTTTGAGCTTGTTTAAAATAACCTAGTGAGCCCAAAGAGAGGATTTACCTATAAGAAGATCCTATATTTGCCTAGTAACTATTGCCTTGTTCCAAACTTGAATGTATTTAAGCCCAAGACCACCCTCTTTTTTAGTTTTACAAACATCAACCCAGGCAACCTTATAGCCATGTTTAAATTCAGCAACTCCCTTCCATAAAAAGTTTCTACAAAGTTGATCAATAGATTTAAGGACAAAATTAGGGAGAATAAAGTACCGACACCAATAGTTCTTCAATCCCATGAGAACATATTGAATCAATTGAAGCCGCCCAAAGTAGGACAGATATTTTGAAGTCCAATGGGTGATTCCACTAGTAATTCTATCAGTGAGCTGAGCATAGTCTATTTTTGTCAACTTACCACTGAATAATGGAAGTCTTAGGTATCTAACAGGAAGCTTTCCCTCATTGAAACCTAATATTCCTTGAATTACCAACTTCTCAGAGATGCCAACCCCATTAAAATACACTAGACTTTTATGCACATTAACTGCTAAACCAGAAACACCATGAAGTGAGATAAAACAAAAGAAACAAGACTCACAGCCTCTGCAAAACCTTTACAAAAAATAAATAGGTCATCAGTAAAAATTATGTGAGTAAGCTTGAGTGCACTACAGCCAAAATGAAAATGGAAATTGCTTCCTCCAAGCACTAGGAAAGTTCTTGACAAATACTCCATCATTAGCACAAAAAGCAAATGTGGTAGAGGATCACCTTGCTTTACACCTCTATCAGCTGGGAACTTCCCCTCTGGATTACCATTTATCAAAATGGTATACACAGAACCCCTAACACACCTCATAATCTAGGAAATGAACCTCAGAGGGAAATGGAGACCTTAAAGCAGTTATTCCAAACTATCCCAACTTATTGAGTTAAAGGCTTTTTTTTAAAAAAATCAATTTTGAGTGAACAATTAGCAACAAAACCCTTCTCTTTATATTCAAATAAAATCTCATCAGCTAAAAGAATATTATCCATAATTCTTCTGCCAGGCACAAAGGCAGATTGAGCAGGATTAATCAGATAAGGTAACAAAGTCAAAAGCCTATTAGCAAGTACCTTTGTAATGCATTTGTAAATGACATTATAGCAAGAAATGGGTCAAAATTCTCTAGGTCCAGCAGGGTTAGAAACCATAGGAATTAGAGTAAGAGAAGCTTCATGTAATTCCTTTGCTTGAGAACTTTTTTTCTAGAAAAGCATGAATAACTAGTATATAAACTAGTACTAGTAATTGACCATGTCTTCTTTAAAAAAAAAAAAGCTTGAAAATCCATCAGGGCCAAGGGCCTTTTCATTCCCAATTGAAAACAATGCAGCCTTCACTTCCTTAATAGTGACCACACTACATAAGGCCCTATAAGAATCAGTAGTAACAATAGGTCCAAAAGCACTCATGTCCTATCTAATATGGCTTATCCTAGCTTGAAAAAACCCTAACCGAGTCTTTAAAAAAATTAACAAACTCAGTAACAACTACACCCTGATCAGTAACAACATTCCCATTGACCTCGACATAGAAAATCCTATTATACACTTGCCTTTGCTTCATAGAACTGAAGAAGTACATAGTGTTTGCATCTCCCAATTCAATTCAGGAGACACGAACTTTCTCTTATAGAAAGACTCTTCCCACTGTAATAGTTGCTTATATTCTCTAAGATACACTTGCTCTTCCTCAATCAAAAGAGGATTCAGAGGGTACATTTGTAAATCATTCTGAATAGTATCCAATTTACAATGAAACTCAAAAATTTTTTGGAAAATATTACCAAAATGTATCTTGTTCAAAGTCCTCAAATCCCTCATAACCATTCCCAATTTCCTATAAAATTATACCATAGCACTACTAGTGAAACACCTGCCCCATGCTACCTTGACAACCTCCAGAAAGGAAGGGTGCTCAGCCCACGTGGCAAAAAATTTAAAAGGTCTCCAATACTAACTTGAGTGTCTCCACGCATTAAAAGAGTAGAACTATGATTAGAAATACTAAGGGTCAGATTACAGTAAAAAGCATTTGGAAACAAGCCCTACCAGCCAGAATTGACAAAAACCCTATCCGACCTCCTCACACTCTATCACTTCCAAATTGCCTATTATTCCAGGTAAATCTGTAGCCTCTTCATGTTAGCTCAAATAATGCAGCACAAGCAACACAGTTAGCAAAATCAGAGCAATCTTCTACAGAAGCAACAATAACTCCCAATCTATCAGCATTGGAAAGAATAGCATTAAAATCTCCCTTGAGGGACCAGGGACCAGTGTAAGAATTAGCAATAGATCCAATATCATCCCATAGTTGCAATCTCAAAGAAGCCTCGTTATGAGCATAAATCACAATCTAGTGAAAAACAACACTAGCATAGGTCACCTAACACTGCACCAACTGAGAAGTCAACTTTAGAACAACTTGCACCCTAGAAGGATCATAACCAACCAAAATTCTATAAGAACTAACATCCACATTAGACAGATACCTCTAATTAGCCAACTTTAAACCTTTCCAAACAATATCCATCATAACCTTCTTTACTCTAGTCTCTAAAAGAGTAAAAAGAGGCACATGGTGAGACCTAACCAACTTACTAGCATCATTTTGCTTTAGGGGGTCATTTAGACCTCTGATGTTCCAAATCAACATCATTTCCCCCTATCTAGAGGAATGCCTCTAACCTTATTCAATTGATTCACACTAATAGTACCAATGTGCTCTCAAGAATTAGTAGTAGATTTGACTTGATGCATCCCAGTAACCCATAAAATACTAGTACTAGCAAGATTAGTACTCCCTTTACCAATCTTAGAATTACCAAGAGAAACTGTTAAAGTCCCAACATGCAAAGCTATAGGTTCTTTGCCTTTGAGCTTTACTTGATTAGCACTAGATCGAATCCTATCCAAATAGCCATAACCATAAACAACAATAGGATTTGCAACCACCTCCAATATAGGGCAATTTGTAGAAGAAGGCCCAAAAGCAAAACAGGACCTCCAAAAATAGGTTTCCATTCATAGTGAATAGGTTGCATAAAGCCAATCCCCTCCTCATCCTCAATGTGAACCTCAGTAGGGAAATCACAAAAGGAGAATCATCTCAATAATAGCATAGGATAGCTTTGAACGGGATAGAGTACAATGGTCAGCAAACAGAGGATGACCACACATACTCATAATTCTACTAAGAAATTGAGAAGACCAAAATTCCCATTGGAGACGTGGAAACTAAACCTAAATAGGAACACATACTGCAGTTAAAGGATCTAATTTCATCCTAGGCTTCCATTCCTGCAGAATCAATGGATATCGATCAAAGGAAAAAGGACCATCTTGCAATGCATCTCTCTTTACGTTTGAATCTAAAAGAAAAAAGATTCCCCTCTATTATAAGCACATCTACTAGCCCCTTTGAAGAGCGATTCATCGCAAAACTCTTTATCTTGTAGAATTTGGGTTTTAAACCCAATACAGAACCCAATAAGACCAATCGCCATTGATCTTCTTCAACCTTAATTTCATCAGAAGAAAACTTAGCCACTTTAGCTCCATTCGAAACCACTGGTGGAACAAAACACCAGTCACCTTTGGCATCACGAGCCCTATTATCCAAAAGATCTGCTCAAGATTGCTTCCCAAAACTGTTAACCACCACAGGGGTTGCCGCAGGAATCGTTGCACCAGCCCCCTACATTCTCCAAAGAGATTCCAAGTGAGTCATCACGGATATCAGCCACAATCGGATCTTCCACAAGAGCAGGAAAATCATCATCGGTAGAATTTTGAGAAACCGTCACATCCTCTACATTCTCCACCTAAAGATTTGACTTGCGATTATGTTTTCTCTACATTTGGCAAAATGGTGTACATTAGGCAAGAAAGCTTAACTAGCACCAAGTGAAAACCCTCACCATAGGAAATTTACATACATTCAAACCGTCCTCTTCATTTTAAAAAAATTAATAAAGAATTAAAAAAATTGACTATTCTTTTGGAATAAAAAAAATATAAAAACTTAGTTGTATACATTTAGAAATCAACAAATATGTCGGATTAGAGAAATAACAATAACAATCGTATATGTTGTGCGTAGTTATATAGGTTTGGGAACAATAACAATTGTTATTATGAAACTACCTCCATATGTAAGCAAACAGCTACTTGCCTATTTTTTAATATGAAATTCAAGGTGAATGGAATATACTTCCTTCATTTATAAATAAGTGTAAAATAAGGTTAAAACACAATTTTTGAGATTGTCAAATGTACAAAATTACTCCTATCAAAAATTATATTTATTTATATAACTCTTTTTTTTATTGGCTGAAATAATTTATCATAATGAATCATCTTTATATTATTTTGGGAATGAATAAAATAAACAAAAATACATTTGGAAGGTTAATATATTTAATTATATTGATATTCTAAATTAACACTTATTTACAAATAAAAAATAAATTTTTATTTAACACTTATTTGACCAGGGGAGTACTATAAAAATAAAAATTTCACAATTAGCACAATTTTAAATTTTGAAGAAAAAACAGAAAACCTTACATTTTATGACAGATGTCTTAAATAAAAGGCATCAAATTTTGAGCAACGTTAGGATTAGGATTAGAAAGAAAACAATTATTATCATATGATTAGGATTAGAGAAATAATTTAAGACGTGTGACTATTTTATTTGAATACTTTACCCTATTAGAATTCAAGTTATATAAGAAAAAGATTTTTAGCTAAAATATAGCTAAGTTTTTTTTTTTTTGAAACCAAATATAGCTAAGTTAAAATTGACAAAACAAATAATAATAGATAGTAGTTTTCATGAACCAAGTTCAAATTTTAGAATTCATAAAAAATCTAAATAAATTAATATTTTATTAGAAGTTAAAATTATAAAGACAAAATAATTCATAATTATTTGTAAAAAAAAATCTAATAGTTTAATTTAATAATGAAGTGTGATGGTATGCATATGTTATTGCTTATTTTGAAATAAATAAAGAAGAATGGTTAACTTCCATGTCCCTTAAATTTAGCTAATGCAATTTTTTTTTTATAGATACTTTCAATTGTTAATTCAACTTCATGAAAATACTAATTTTGATGAGTTATGTTTTTGTGATTTGCAGATTCCAGAGAATGACAACTTGGTTATGTGCTTTTATGATAAGAAAGATATTTTCAAGAGATTTCTTGAAATGGTTCTTCCGCTGAAAGAGGTTGTGCCTCTTCTCTTGTGGTGATCATTATTAGAGAATAATAAAATTTCTCACTGATTGTATTTTTTTTTATTAAATACAAAGTAAGTATAATTGAAGGAAATATCATTAAAGATGTTGATTTTAGTCGATATAAAGTTATTACAATTTTTTAATATGTATAATTACAATAATGATATATAATTTCAAATTACATTATTTGAAGTTATTGTATCTTTTTAAATATTTTCAGAACAAAAATATTGCAATTTTCATATGGTATTGAATCAAGGAATAGCATATACTAACAAAATATTCAACTGCAATGTCAGATTAAAAGTATAAAAGAATATATCAAATGACATTTAATATAATAAATTTTTAATTTCTGAATTATAATTATTTAACTGATTTTAATTCAATAAAGGTACATTAAAGCCAAATTAAATAAATAGAATAAAGGGTAAATCACTATTTAGTTAAGATTTGGTCAAATTAACTATTTCGTCCTCATATTTTGGAAAACGACATGGGAGGTCTCTAAGATTTGGTCAAATTAACAATTTAGTTTGTACCATAAGGTTTGGTCAAATTAACTATTTAGTCACTACATTCCTTATTTTTAAGGTTTTTCCGTAGGTTTGCAGCTTTCACAATAAGATACAAGAAAAGATAAGTCCAACCCTATAATAATTATTGAAAATAGAAGTTGGTAAGATGTTAAATCCAGGCTCGACAAATTTTGTTGAAAAATTTTGTTTGACATCCTACTGATCTTCGTTTTCAAGAATTATTACACAACTGGACTCCTCTCTTTTGGTATTTATTTTTAAAAGTGACCAACTTACGAAAAATCTTAAAAATAAAAAATATATGGATTAAAAAGTTAATTTGACCAAACCTTACGGACCTCCCATGATACGAGGATGAAGCAGTTAATTTAACCAAATATTAGATATTAAGTAATAATTTACCCTAGAATAAACAACGGCAAAGGGGATCAAAAAAATACCGAATTGCTCTCCCTATGTGAAAGGCCACAAAATTATAATTAAATTATATATATAATGGATATTTTAATTAAATGAAATTATATTTATAACGGAAAACTTTGATGTTAACAAGTTCACTCAAAATATATTATCTAAATTAAAATTTAAGTATAAGAAAATAAATCAATAAATCATTGGATATAAAAATTAATTTTTTTTAATAAGCAGGTTTTAATATTATTTTAAATAGAAAGAAAAAGAACAATGTTTTTTTTGACATAAAACAAGGACAATATTAAGCAATGAATTTAAATATGTTAATTATATAATGAAAAAAAAAATCATATTTATCCTTATATGTATCATTATTTATTTTAAAAAATTTACATAATCATTTATATTTTATATCGTCGTGTCACAACATAATGCCGTAACTTGTAATTATTCTAAAAGAGAATATCATTTATATAATTGAGCTTTTTACATGATTTCAAGAAAATAAATTATTATGTATTAAATAAGGATGCCTTGCTTTAAAAAATATGTAATAATTTTGGAATTTATTAGATATATGTCAAAATTTTATTTTTGTACAGGAATCCTCTAATATCTAGATTTAATCCGACTAATGCAGAATTGTAAAAAATTTTATTTTTAAAATCACACAGTGAGCATTTAGAAAAAAAAGTTATCAACTTTTTTATTTTTAATTAATAGCTAATAAGGGTTTGAAATAGAGCTAAGAGGCCAAACTCTAAGCGCTCATAAGTGAAACCCAAGCCTAGTAGGAAAGAGGATAGAGGCATCCCCCACAAGGATAAGTCAACGCTTAGTCTACCCTCATAATGCGGGCTCCGATCTCACATCCTGAACCACAGAGGGTTCGAAGAAGACCATGAAAAAATAGCTCAACTACTTTAGTATGGAGGTACGATGCTCATCATGTCACAACACTGTTGTGTCAGGAACGTGCCCCCAAGCACCCCTAAATCAGGAAAAGTTTCCTATTGGCGCTGACAATAAGGGATATACCCTTCTTTTGTATCAATTGCCTTGCGCCATATCATTAATAGACAAATAAGATAGTCAACAATGACCTCTTCTCCAAGAAAGCTTCTAGACCGTACGATCTCAAGCCATACTATACGTATGAGGCCTGTAAAAGGCCTTCCATGCCAATCTAGTAAAGGATCCTTTTTATGAACTTCATCTTCTTCATTTCAAGTATTTTCTTCATAACTCTACTGGTTTAAGAAACCTTTAGGGCATTCTTTAGAATTAAGTCATTAGCTTGAGTGTTAGAGAGTTCTTAATAGGCACAACATCTTGCCCTCCTGAACAGTTGTTTATCTTGCAGGCCTATAAACGCACCGCCAAGAGAGCCTAACCAGCTTTCTCAAAGATCCACCATTATCCGACTAGGTTATCACCCATCAATAGCTATGCCAAATTGGTTAAGTTTATTAGTTTTTTTTTTAAATAGGTTATTAGTTATCAGTTTTTTCTTAACAAAAGTTATTAGTTGTTAGTTAGTTATAGGTAATCAAACAAGAGGTATTATTAGTTAGACCTGGGAACAACTAATTGACTAGATCCGATCCCACCATATGAAAATGTGTGCTCTTTTATTATAGGTCTGTCTCTTTTTTATTTATAATAATGTCCTTATATTTAAATTCATTATATTTGTATATAAATTTACTTTTTTATATTGATATTCACAACGTTTCTATTTATATTTATATTTTTTTCTTTTAAAACTCTTTAACCTAGGCCCACTTTAATTTATTGTAGGAAAAAATGCACTATTAATTATAGCTCTCTCTTCTTTTCTTTAATTATGTCAATGTATTAAAATTCATTATATTTTTACTTAGATTCACTACGTTTGTACCTAGATTCACTATGTTTATACCTAGATTTATTATGTTTGTATCTATATATGTAACTGATGCACCTCATCTGTACATCTGTACTTCATATTCACTACATTTGTATCTTATATTTACCTCATTAATTTATAATATTTACTTTATTTGTTCATATTTACAACACATATATTCAAGATTTACATATAAGATGAATAAGAGTTACTTATATAGGTACAAACATAATAAATCTAGATACAAACATAATGGATTTTGATACATTAGTATTATTGTAAATAAAAGAAAAGGAGGCTGAGTTCTGATAATGAATTAGGGTGGACCGAGGTCAGAGAGTTTTAAAAAGAAAAAAAGTGCAATATAGATATAAACCTGTTGCATTATTTTTCAGACTTGCGGGCGTGCTAGAGGAGAATTTTCTCAATTGTATGAATACTGACTTCTAATCAAATGGTGCGGATTCTCAAACTCTTTTATCACAATTAATTTGGATTTCACGAAATTTAGATTGCAAATGAAAATAGAACTTATAATTGAAGAATGCAAAAGTTTACGATATGGATTCTTTGAAAAATCACGATTACAGTAAATTAAAACACTGAGGAAGGCTGAAAATAGGCAATTATAGTAAAAGAAAATTTTATCTTGATGAAAACTAGAATTAAAACTAGAAATCATAAAGTTGATTGTTGATTTAGTGTTTGTTGATTAATTGATTGTTGTGCTGATAAATTGGCGTCACTACCAAAAAACAGTCATATAGTGACGGAATTTTCCGTCACTAAACCACATAGTGACGGATTTGAGACGGAATATTACCGTCACAATAACAGTCGTCGCTAAATATTTTGTGACGGATTAGTGACGGAAATTTGTGAC
>CAOJBK012476360.1:0-10670 GCA_948294925.1 Codiaeum variegatum | reverse complement strand
AAAACTAAAATTTAGGTTAGTCATGATGTTCGTCCTTAGGAATTAACTTGATCTTTTTGAAACATGATACACATATAATGCAAATTATTACTTTAAGCACATGCACTTTTATTATTTCCTTTTTATCACATCAAGAAGCCCTACTTAACTGATTCCGTCATTACCATTTGATGTGAAGGTAAACACTTTGTAGTGCTAATCCTCAGTTACTTAGTTTATCACTTTCATCAGCCGGCTACTAGCAATATTCATAGTTCCTTTTTAGATTTGTTTCACTTTGTGCAAAATAGGAACTAGCAAAACATTGAATTATTTTCAATGCTTCTTATTATTTTTAGTGCTAACATTTTTATTTTTTCACAATCAATGCAAGTTATATCAAAAAGACCTTGTTAAAACCCAAGTTTTACTTAAAATTTTTCACCAAAAATTTTAGATTCGCAACAATCAATCTATAAGCTTCAACTTTCAATAAAACTTTTCAAGTTTAATAATACTATAGAATTAATAAAACTCTTTACTTTGAAGTTCTTGAGTCAAAATCCAACATCTTATCAAGAAAATGAACATATTAAACTAAACAAATAAGTAAAAATTGAAAAATTTCAACCAAGAAATTTAGCAACTCAATCAAGATTATTCAGTTTTTGTATCATAAACATAACTTATTTCAGTTTGAGATCAAAGCATAAATCAAAATTTTCAAGTTTTTCAAGTTCCCCCTCCTCCCCCCACCCCCCTCCCCACCACACCACCACCCACCCACACACATGCTCACTTAAGGTACACATTGTCCCTAATGTGTTAAAATTGAAAATTTTAAAAAGAAAAAAGTGAAAGGGAAAAGAAAAACTTGCCCATACGAAACACCAATCAGTAAAAATAAGAACGAGGCTCCAAATTCAAGCCAAGCAACCATCTATATACATCAAATCAGTTTGGAAAAGAACTCCATAATCATTCATAAATATTTACATCAAACCCATCCCATTGTTATCAAAAATAGAAAAGAAAACAGAAAAAAAGAAGTAAAAATAGTAAATAGTACCAAAAATAGAAAAAGTAAAATAACAAAATAAAAAAAGAAAAAAAGAAAAGGAAAATAAACCATTGTTTCAATTCGTTAAGAGTAAACATTAGCATCACTCATCTGATGAAATTTCCTCCACATCATCATTATCACTGGAGCTATTAGACGATTGATCATTCTCTTCATCCTTGGTATTCGAATAGATCACGTATCTTCTATTTGATCTTCGATCTCGATGTGGCTTAAAATTGTTTTGTGCCCAAAACCGCATACTTACACTCATAAGCCAATTGATACAATCTTGATTCCTTTGCAATAACCTAATGATATGTTCATGATCTTGGTGGCCATAGCACCTTTGGCTCTCTATTTGACAAATTTTACGCTCAAGAGGCGTCAACTGACGATCATATTGCCCTTGGTTACTATATTGACCACCTAACAAACTATGTCAATCAAAGGTAATTGATTTTATGTCCTTGAACAAAAGAGGGTGGATATGGTGGAAAATCCGCACTAGTACTAGGTCCTACAAAAGTACTAGGACCCGAACTCATAGTAGAGGGCATATTGGGACCTATAAGCTCTAAACTAGGTCCAATGGTAACGAAACTAAGGGTAACACCAGTAGGACTAGGTCCAACAGTCTCAAAAATAACCATAGAAGTACTAGGCTCAACCATAATAAAACTTGGACCAACAGACATACTAGGATGAGTAGAAATAGTAGAAACGGACAGAATAGAGGAAGTATCAGAAATTGGTACCTCAAGTAGCTGGTCATAAACAAAAGAAGGCATTGGTGGAGGCTTCGGTCATGCATAATCAACATCAAACTATCGGATCTTCTCAATATCCAAATAAATCGAGTTTCTATCCAAAGTGAACCTCCTTAGGGTGTAAAATCAAAATTCAGCTTTACCGCCAAGTGCAAAATATAAACACCCCTAGCCAAATATCCATCTTTCTTTATGGCCTAATTCATAACAAAACTTAAGTAGAAAATAAGCCACATTTATCAAATTACCTTCCATTGTATTCCTGAGGATTAACCAATTGGCAGTCTGAACATGTCTCACGCTATCATGTCTGGCTGTGATTGTATGGGATCGAAGATTATGCATCACTTGCATATAGAAGTCATTAAAAGTTGCTGCTTTCTCTTGGCTCATAATAAACCTCCAATGGGCTCCCGTATACTTCTTCCACCAATCTATTTTATTCGATAGGTGTCGCCACTTAGTTATTGACTCTCAATACACTGGAGAGTCAAGCTCCTCTTATGTATACAACCCAAAAAGCTTAGTGGAATCCTTTATCATTGTCACATATGTATTCCCATTCAATTTGAACTCAATCGGCTTGTAAACACTAAATTTCTTCCCTTGATACTTAAGAATACAATAGAACTCTAGTGTGAGCTCTCTATAGGCTGGCATATTGATGTTGAAGAAATTTCACCACCCTGGTAGCTCGGTGAATTGTCACAACTCTCCATGCAACGGGATTCCCTCTAAACTTGCCTAATTAACAAGCCAATGTGGGAGAAATGGCTTATTTTCTAAGGACTGGAATCGTCATTGGCTATTTTCATCATAGAACCGTAGACTCAGATGCCCAGTGATGAAGGCTTTGTTGATCGGTCTCAGAGGCAAAAGAAGCACTGGTCAGTTGGCCTCAACATGTGATTGCTTCTTTCCTTTTGGCTTAGCAATAGCTTTCCCTTTTCTAGCTTTAGCCATCTTTAAAAAAAATGAAACACAACCAAACCAATTTTCATTTGTCACAAGTTAGTGCCTAAACCAATCAAAGCAAAAGTCCATTCCAATAATATGCTAATGCCAAATTTCATTGAAAATAACTCGAATATGCAATTTAAGCACAAGTTCAATAATAAAAACTCATAAGTATTGCTTTTAAACTCTATTATGGCATTATATCAAGCACTTAGTATGCACTATAGAAAATCCATGATTTTGGCATCAATTTAATGTTCTTGCACCAACTATATATTAAAATAATCAAGCAAGAGTAAAACATTAATCCAATTCATAAGTGAAGCAAAAAATCTTAGTGATATATTCCCTAAAGATATAGAAACACTACATATTATAGAATTATAGGTTTTAATCACTCAAAACACTCAAAATCAATAATTCTTAATTCTATGTATGAATATAAGAAAAATAATATAGGAATTTTATCACATATGCTCAGTTATTCATCAAAGCATAATAAATTCCATTGAAAAACTCTAGTTCATCAAAGAACATAAAAATTGGATTTAAATTGCTTACTTGTGATTTTCTTGTGAAAATATGCAAGGAACACTAAATTATTAGTATTTTAATCCAAGAAGAGGTGAATGGGGGAAGAGAAATTTTGTTTTTGAATTGATTTCATGCTTGATTTTTGGTTTTGCTGAGAAAGAGAAAATAAAATATGTGAAGGGTTTAGGGAAAAATCACAATTTTGGTTTAAAATTCACTTGAGCACGCATTTAAAATTAGGGACGCATGGGGCAATTTCAATAAGTTCATGGGGCATGCGCTAGTCTTTTAACACTTGCCCACAAGTATTTTTAGTCTAGAGACTCGCACAAGGCATCCTTAAATATGCATATCCCATGTAGTAGCTCGTGCCAGTCTTTGTATTGATTTTCCCAAATTCAAATTTTAGAACAATAACTCGCATGGGGCTACGCACGACCCTATTCTTGAGGCAATGTGACCCATGAAAGTCTCTATTTTAGACTTACCTTATATGTGATATCAGAATGAGCCTAGAAGCCAATGGCATGGCTTGTGCCTGCCCCCGTGCATCTCTCTATTTTTGAAAAATTTTATCCAAAAAATTCAATCTTTATCATGCTACTTACGACACTTTTAAATACAAATTTTAGCACCATGAATACCTCATATCCCTACAAAATCAAAACTCAAACCACACCTGTACATTATCTCTTATTAGATATGGTTTTAGACATAAAAACAAATTAAAAGCTAACTAATTCAGTGGGTTACCTCCCACTCAATGCTTCTTTAACATCATCTTAGTTGGACATTGCAAATGAATTCAAGGATTTTGAAGCTCAATACTTTCAACTTTCTTGATTTCATCCAAACTACCAAAATATTGCATAACTCGATGTACATTAATAGTAAATTTTTCATTAGTTTTAGAGTTAAGCAATTCAATCGGGCCCGAAGGATACATAAGAAGTACCTCGAAAGGACCACTCCAACGTGATTTTAATTTTCTAAGAAAAGGTTTAACGCGAGAATTAAAGTAAGACTTTTATACCTGGTTTGAAGTGCTTACGAAGAAGCCTTCGATCATGAAGCACCTTAGTCTTTTCTTTGTAGATCCATGCACTTTCATATGCCTCATTTTGAAGCTCATCTAATTTCGATAGTTGCAACTTCCTTTTAGCTTTTGCTTGGTCTAAATCAAAATTGATTAACCTGATTGCCCAATAAGCTTGTGCTCTAACTCAACCGGCATATGACATGCTTTGCCAAATACAATTCTATAAGGAGTCATACCAATTGGAGTTTTAAAAGTAGTCATATAAGCCTATAGAGCTTCATTCACTTGATTAGACCAATCTTTCCTCAATGAGTTCACAGTTTTCTTAAGGATTTCTTTCAATTGTTTGTTCGAGGTCTCAACTTGTCCCGAAGTTGGAGGGTGAAAAGGAGTCGCCACTTTACACTTAACACCGTATATGGTCAGCAATTTCTCAAATAATTTGTTGCAAAAGTGACTTCCCTAATCACTAACGATGACTCTTAGTGTGCCATACCTACTAATAATAAAATCTTTGACAAATCTAACCATAACATTAGCATCATTAGTCTGAGTAGGAATTGCTTCCACCCACTTTGAAACATAATCAACACCAATTGAAATCCAAAAGAAATAGGAAATGTTGCCATAAAATCAATACCCCATACATCAAAGTTTTCAATAACAATAAAATTAGTAAGAGGCATCTCATTCCATCTTATTATGTTACCTACTCTTTGACATCTATAATAATGTTTTCAATAAGTATGAGCATCTCTAAACAAATTGGGCCAAAATAAACCATTTTAGAGGACTTTCTCAATTGTTTTCCTTCCTTCAAAGTGTCCACCACAATGCATATCATGACAAAATTTTAACACACTAATATGCTTCTCCTCAGGAATACATCATCGAATGATTTCATCTTTTTAAATTCTGAACAAATAAGGCTCATCCCAAAAATAAAACTTACAAATATGAAATAATCTTTCCTTTTCTTAAAACGACATGTTATTCCTAACTTTACCACAAATAAGATAATTAACTATGTCTGCAAACCATGGTTTGGACAATGCAAACAATTTTTCATTGGGGAATGCTTCTAAATCTTTAGTAGTGTTGCATAATTCAAAATCATTAATGAATGGGAAGGGTAATCTAGATAAATGATCAGCAACTATATTTTCATTACCCTTCTTATCACCTATTTCACAATCAAATTCCTAAATTAATAATACCCATCTAATCAATCTATTTTTCACATGTTGTTATGTTAATAAATACTTCAAAGCATAATGATCGATATAAATTATGACCCTAAAGCCAACTAGATATGCCCTAAACTTATCTAATGCAAAAATAACCGCTAGCATCTCTTTTTCAATTGTGGTATAATTCAATTGAGGACCAGAGAGAGTAAGACTTGTATAATTTATGACTCTTAAAGTTTTGTTAACTATTTTTCCTAAAATAATCCCTAATGCATAGTTAGACGAATCACACATCAACTCAAACGGTAAAGACCAATCGGGGGCAACAATAATAGGTACAAAAGTTGATTTCTCTTTCAAGGTAAGGAAAGTTGTCATGCATTTTTCATCAAATTCAAAAGGAGCATCTTTTCCTAATAATCTACTTAAAGGTTTACTTATTTTAGAAAAATCTTGTATGAATCTTTTATAAGAATCGACATGACCTTAAAAACTTCTTACTCCTTTTACATATGTGGGAGGGGGTAAGTTAGTAATCAAATCAATTTTAACTTTTTCAACTTCCATACCTTTACTAGAGAATATATAACCCAAAATAATGCCAAGAACAACCATAAAATGACTCTTCTTCCAACTCAATATGAGATTACATTCAATACATCTTTCTTAAACATAAATTAATTTATTAAAGTAATCATCAAAATAATTTCCAAAAATAGAAAAGTCATCTATAAATAACTCAATGTAGTCATCAATCATGTCTAAAAATACCAACATCATGCATCTTTGGAAAGTTGTCAGTGCATTACAAATACCAAACGACATTAGTCTAAAAGCAAACGTGCCAAAGGGACACGTGAAAGTAGTATTGGGTTGATCTTCTGATGCAATAGCAACTTGATAATAACCTAAAATTCCATCAAAAAATAATAGTATGCATGGCTAGCTAGCTTATCTAACATTTGGTTGATGAACAGTAAAGGAAAGTGATCCTTTTTAGTGGCATTGTTTAATTTTCTATAGTCTATGCACATAAGTCACCCCATCACTGTCCTAGTGGTACTAACTCATTCTTTTATTCTTAACCACTGTAATCCCTATTTTCTTAGGAACTATATGAACTGGACTTACCCACTCACTATCGGCTATTAGATAAATTACCCTTTCTTTTAATAACTTAAGGGCTTCTTGCTTACTACCTCACTCATAGTTGGGTTCAACCTACATTGCATCTCACTTTCTGGCTTAGTCCTTTCTTCTAGGATTATTTTATGAATGCAAATAGAAGGACTAATACCTTTTATGTCACTCAAACTCCAACCTATGACTTGTTTTAGTCTCTTCAGTTCAACTACAACTTTACTCTCCTCTTCTTCATTCAACTTTGCTGAAATAATTACTAGATATATTTTGTTTTCACCTAAAAATACACACTTTAGGTGTTTTGGGAGCTCTTTAAGCTCCAAATTTTGACAAGGTTCCTTCTTAACAATTTGTTCCTCATTAAACCCTAAAGTTTTAACCTCATTATTCTCAACAATTTTAGCATTATTCAAATCATTAAGATAACCCACAATTTTTGAAACTATTGGTTTAGTTCCTTCATCAATTGTAAGTGTGGATTTAAGCTCATCATCAACAACATGTTACTCAATAATATCATTAACAACAAAATCAACACAATCAACAAAGCAACATTCATCAATAGGTGAATTTTTCATATGAATTATGTTATAATGTGTAGGATTATTAAATATAGAAAATACAATAGTTTGGCCAAGTACAAACACAGTTAATTTTCCATATTTAATATCAATGATAGTATTAATAGTTTCCATAAAAGGTCTACCCAATAAGATATGCAATTCAGACCTATTACTTAACCCTTCACACATCTCAAGCACAACAAAATCAATATGCACAATTAAACCTTTTACTTGAATTAGCATATTCTCAATAATTCCCTTAGGATATCTCAAAGTTTGATCAGCTAATTGCAAGCACATTTTTGTTGATTTTAATTCACCTAAATTTAATTGAACAAACAAAGCATAAGACGTCAAATTAATACTAGCTCCTAGGTCAAGCATGCCTCTAGCTTCTTCCCCATTACCTAATTCAATATATATAAAAAAACTTCTAGGATCTCTAGCTTTTAGAGGTAATTTATGTTGTAAAATAACACTTGTAACCTCTAAAACTATTACCTTTTCCTCCAATTCCAGCTTATGCCTTTTAGAATTCAATTCTTTGAAAAATTTTGTATAAGTTGAAATTTTCTATATTACGTCAAGTAAAGGAAGATTACCTTGGACAACATCTTTAAAAGCTCCTCAAATTGTTTATCTTTCTTGTCTTCCTTGAGCCTCTTGGGAAACAAAATAGGTGGTCGGTAGGATCAGTCGCCTTGTGAAGTTTGGAAGGAATTGAGCTCTCCTTCTCCTTTTTTTTCCTTGAGCACCTCAATATGCTCTTTCTCTTACTCATCCTCATTACCTACATCACAAAGGTTAGAACCAACATTATTATTGATAACCTTACCACTTCTAAGGACCGTGATGGCTTTAGCTTGTTCTGGTTGACTAGAAAGGTTTCCTTATTGCTTGTTGTGCATGTTTGTTGCATTTTGACCCACTTAGGTCTCCACTTTTCTCATTGAAGCCTCTATAGAATCAAAGCTCCTATTATTTACCTCTTAAGTTTGAGCAATCACTTTAATAAATTTATTTAAGATTTCCTCCAAACTCAAACTCCTAGGTTGTTAATTATTACAATTATCACCTTAGTATGACCTCCTTTGTATGATTTGAGGCACTTGAGAATTATTATTTCTCCACCCAAATTTAGGGTGATTTCTCCAACCAGGATTATATGTATCTGAATAAGGATTATTTTGAGTCCTAGGTTGGAATCCATTAATTACTTGAGCTTTCTCAAGCTCATTAGATGGAATCAAAACCTGAAGAAAAAACATTAGCACCATGCCCATAAAGTCTACATACCTCCAAAACATGAACTAGTGTGCTCCTTTGCTTTTTAAAAAAATCAATTCAGCGAGTCAATTCAGCAATTTGTTGAACCATGTCTTTACCATATGAAATCCCATGTGCAATAGCTCGCCTACGTCTTATACTCTTTTGCTAGGAATTAGTTCCAAGTGTTTCAAATAACTAAAAACCCTCATCAGGGGTTACCTCACTCATAGAACCTCTAGCTGCGTTATCAACAATCCCTTGGTTATGGTAAATTAGCCCATCATCGAAAAACTGATTTAGTAATTGCAAAGGATAATGATGATGTGGGCATTGGATTTGAAGCATTTTAAAACGTTCCCATGCCTCATGGAAAGGTTCTCCTTCTAGTTGAGCAAAAGTGGCGATCTTTGTACGTAAGTCAGCTGTCTTTTGGTGGGAGTAAAATTTTTGCATGAATTTGGTGTAAACCTCTTCCCACGTAGTCAAGGAATTAGGAGGCAAAGTCATCAATTAAGTTTTAGTATCATCTTTCAAAGTATAAGGAAAACACCTCATTCTCAATTGATCTTTAGTCAAACCTTGAAGAGGAATGGTCTGAATAATGTAGTAGAAATCTCTAATAAAATTGGGAGGGTCCTCTTTGGCAATCCCATGGAATGACGACAACATATTATAATGAATAGATTTAAGTTCATAGTTTCTAGATGTCATATCCAATAGAATACAAGAAGCAATCGTACCAATGACCAGCTTAGCAAATTCTTTCATTAATCTCCTCTCATCAACTATGATTCTAGGTGGATCGATTTGATTTTTATCCCTTTAGTTTTGCGATTCAGGTATGTCAATCTCTCTGTTATCAGCAGGTGGATCTTGAATCTCAAGTGGGTCCTATAAGTCTTCTTGTCTTCTATTCTTAGCTCTAATCTTACGCATGTTATCGACAAAAGGAAGAAGTTTGTTTTCACAAGATCTCCTTCTGTTCATAAAATATAGAAAATAAAATAAAAGTATTAAATTAAAGAAAGAAACAAAGCAATAACACCTAGCAAAGTCTTTTATTAAGTTCCCCCTCAACGGCGTCAAAAACTTGTTCGCCTCAAAATATACTAACAAATAGCGACCGCAAATATACGAGCTATTATAGTATAGAATGAGAATCCAAGGTCATATTCCTCAAGAATATTTTATTATAACTTGTTAAAATTTATTAATTTATTTCTTAAATTGCAAGGAAAAGTAAAAGAGATTTGGATTTTAATCGAAAAGTAAATAAACAATTAAATTAAAAAGCAAGCAAACAATGAATACGAGTATGCAATGATATGAATACGTCTAGAGAAATTGACAATCTATTGTCTATCCTTTATGATTTTAAACTATTAATTTTATTACTTAGGTTTAATTATCCAATGTTCAATACAATCATTCAACTAGATATTACCCTAGTCTAACTAATGCATTCATTAATGTAATCTAGAGAAAACGTGCAACAATCAAAGGATTTAAGACTAAAAATTATGAACCCAATTCCTTTTAGAATCCTAATTGAATAGTTACAGGTTTAGACTTCCATTCTAGCTCTATCATCCAAACCCTAATTAAACTAATTGGTGATCAAACAACTATTTATAATCGTTAAATCAATTCAATCAAGTAAAAGTTAAACCTAATAATAAAATTCACAACAATTAATCATATAAAAACTATTTCATACTTCAATCTCTAGACAAAAATGAATTTAGTTCATGATTGATTTAAAACTCAACAAATTCATAATAATTTTAAGAGAAATCATGCTTAATACCTTTAATGCAAAGAAAACCCATAATTAAAGCAATTAACTAAAGAATAAACCTCAATTAAAAGTAAAAAAAAAAAAACCCGATTTCCTTGGAGAAATTCAACTTCAATCTTTAACAAGAATTAAATTGATGAAAAACTAAAGAAAACAATGAAAACAAATCTAAACTAATTCTCCCAATTTAATGATGGAAGGTTGATGATGAGGATGATGTGTGTGTGTGTTAGATATCAAGAGTGCTCTGAATCCCACATCGGAAAGAGATGGGATTGAAGAGGGGTATATAATTGGGAAGGACCCATAAACTCAATGCCTTAAGGTTTTGGGTTGGATTATGGTGTCAAGCCCATGAGTGTATTCCC
>CAOJBK012475449.1:0-13344 GCA_948294925.1 Codiaeum variegatum | reverse complement strand
AAGAACCCTAGCTCAATCCTTCAATTCCCTTGAAAATCTTAACCAAAATGTGTTTCTCCACCTCCAATTTGCTCCCTTGATCTACAATTTCTTGGTTTTTGACAACTCTAAGGTTTTTGGTTGAGTCATAGACCCAAAAGACTAAGCCCCCTTTCTTTCTCCAATTATTTATCTTATAGTGTGTAGTGAAAATTAGGCTTATAGGTAGTCCTCATGGGTGTGTACATTGCCTTTGAGACTACCTGTCAGAAGCCCTTGAGAAACAGTGAGTAGCAGAGTGGTCATGGGCAATTCTCATGCCCATGAGGATTTCCTGTAAGCTAAATTAGGCTTTCTAGTCTTCTATAAAGTTGTAGATCTTTATCTTATCTTTTCAATAGTACCTAAATCATCTCAATCGGAGATCTATAGGTCAACTTATGATCAAAATACCAAAATGCCTAGAAAAATCCTTATGAAATAGCAAGCTCACTAGTGGTCATGGGCAATTCTCATGCCCGTGAGGATTGCTCATGTGACAAATTAGGCTTTCTAGTTTGTTATAAATTTGTAGATCTTTCTCTTATCTTTTCAATGGTAATTGGATCATCTCAATTGAAGCTATATAGCTCACGTTATCATTAAAATACCAAATTACATTTAAGCCCATCAAGATCTTGCTCCTTTTCCCTCTATTCATGTGCCAAATCCAAAATTTTACATTACTTAGCTCCAAATTGATGTTTAGACCTATAAGAAGTAAAAGCATAGTAAAACAAGCAAATTAAATGCAATTAGACTGGGACAATGGACAAGAAACAAATTAAAAACTAGGTATAATTGACCATTATCATTGACCTCATCCTAAAAGAATTCAACCAAGCCATACAAAACCCTCGAGGAAAATTCAGATCTCCTTGGATTGGTCCTTACATCATCAAGAAAATAATGTTAGATGGAGGCATCATTCTAATGGACACCAATGGTAATGAATTCAGTCATCTGACCAACCTCAACTAGCTCAATAAATACTTCATCTAGTGTTCTTATTACATGAGCATGCACATGCACTCAGGCATCTTATTAGTGTAACAAGAACTACGTGGACCCGATTCTCCAAAAATTACCATGTACTTCATCTTTTCAAAAATCTCTAATAAGGAGATATGTAGGCAGCCTTTAAAGGCACGATATAAAGCATTCAATAAAAACCAAAGTTTCATTCTCCTTGGGCTCTTTAACACTGCATGAAAGAGTTAAAATGAACAAATTAAAAAAAATCAAAAAAAGAATGAAAGCTGCTAAGCTAAAAACCCAAATGAATAGTTTAGGCAAAATTTAGGCTACAACCTTCTAGACTGAAAATCGAAAAGGCGGCTTAGGCAAACAATCAAGGGAGCTCGCTAAGTTGAAATCCCAAAAGGGTGGCTTAGGCAAAAATAAGAGATTAATAAAAAAAATACATTTTCTTAGGATCTTATTCATCTTTTGGAACATCCAAAATAAGATACTTGAGACAGAAAACCAAAAATAAACAAAAGTCTTATTTTCTTAAGTCTAAACTCAAACTCAGCCTTCAATCTCAGTTAAAAAGGCATATCACTTCTCCTTTTCCTTTGGCCAACATGCCTCAATCCACTACTCGAGGTACTCTGGAAGCTTTCCATGGTCATCACTTGGGATCACCATCGCCCTTGTAAAGTCTTGAATCCAATGAGAAAAGATAACTCTAGCCACTCAATCAGTTACAGAAGTTGCTGCAAAAGTGAACCATTTGTAGGCACATCCTGGTCTTGTTCCATCTGGTGAAGAATTCGAGTAGCTTGATATCAAATCACCTCTTTAAAACCAAGTAGATACACATGCTTGAATCCTTGCCTCATTGTCTTGAACTACTTGATGATATACCATTCAGATCTCTTTTGGATGTTCTAGAAGGACCCAACTCCATTAGCCAACTAATCTAGTCAAAAGGACTTAGCTCTATCAACCAACTAATCTAGTCCTTCTTTATAGGAAAGAGGATGGAAATCCTCTGAGTGTGATACCAAGATGCAGAATAGTCTCATCTCTCAAGTCCATGAATGATTTTGAGGTGGTCTCTTATATTATAATGATGATCAAGGCTCAGCATTGTCTCAACCAAAATCATTCCAATAATTGACTTTCCCCTCACCCATCTGGGTTAACAGCTCAGCAACCTTGGCATCACCTTATCCAACCGAGCCCATTAAAATATAGCTCGCAGTCAAGTTAAATGCATAAGCCTTTAGGCTTCTACCTAACCAAGTTGAATCATCCTTCTCATCTCAAAACATATAGGCCAAATCAAGTAAGTCAACAAAATCATACTTCACCATACTCCAAGCATCCTTAATACTCAAATCCATAAGTTATGAAAAAGAATTAAATTAACCAACCTGTTCAAATGGAACAACCAAATTAGCCTTAGGGTCCCTATCAAGCAAATACAAATATTCCTCGAAAGATTGACACATCCCGTCCATACCAACTCTGAATTAGAAAACATGATCAACAGGGTCCCAAATAAAAAAAAATACAAGCATTCAAAAATTTCCAGTCAATTCTGAAACCTTTAAGTGTTGGAAAAGCATTTAGGCTATACTTTTTGAGGCTGATTCTGCCCACTTGGTCCAATTTCTTGCACCAGCCATGCATCATGTGACTGAAATAGGGTTCCATTTTATGAGACAAAAACATGATAAAACTGAAAATTCTATTAAAAAACCATGTTTTCTAGCAATTTTTTGAGTAACAAAAATCAATTTCTTAATAAAATATATTAGTATCATAGAAATCGAGGTAGAAAATGAAGTTCAAAAGGTTGAATGAGCGAAACAGGATATTAACTCGTACGTTTAGGCCAAATGCATATGTTTAGTGCCTACTCATGCATTTGTACCCCAACACATGCGTTTGAGGATTAACGCGTGCATTTTGGCTACAACGCATGGGTGAACTCGCACTTCAACCCGACCTGTTGTGACGATTCCTTCCGATCCAATCAAAATCCATTTTTTGCATAATTTTTGACCAAAATATTTTTCAAAATATAACTTTCAAACAAAATTGTTTTCCAAAATAGAAAATCATAAAGTAGAATTGAAAAAGTTTAAATTTTTCATAAGTAATCAGTTCGAATATACAAAATAATAAAGTTTTACAAAAGCCCGCAACGGGACTTTTAAGGTCAAAATGCATTGTGCATCACTCATCGCTGCCATCATCCTCCTCCTCATCCTCCTTGATAATGGTTTGTACACCACACTTGCAGACAATTTTGGGCTCTCTCTAGCTCTGTGAAACACTCAAAGTAGAAAGAGTAGTACTCAAATAACACAACATTCGCAGATAGATATCATAACCCTAGACATGAACTGATGTGGGAACCTACAAAAGAAAATAGAAGTTAGAAACTATTAGTAAAGGAAACACATGCTAAAAATTGTCAAGGGGCTTACCATTAGAGGAAGTCATGGAAAGTTAACAAGAGGCATTCCCGATAGGTAGTCGTAACCCTCATGGTGGATTCTTGTCTCGCCTACCACAATTATGAAAGAGACATGATAAATTTGGTAGGGGTACCTAAGTTTGACTCGAACGAGCAGGTATATCTAAAGTGGAAGCACCCATGTCTGAGGAAACTGAATTAGCACTAGGCACAACCCGAGAAGAAGGACAACTAGCCTTATCATAAGATGTGCATCTCAGAGCAATAGTAACAGTCACCACTGAAACCTGACCTGGTCTAGCAAATAGAGGAGGTCTCCCTCTCATCATATGAGTAGCAATAAAGTCTAAATAAAAGGCATCTCAAATTACGTAGTCTTTCCTAGACCTCTTAACCCTCTACTAATCCTAAAAATCCTGAGACATACAATCTCTCATTAGCATAAGGGGATCATCTGGTACAATCCTTTATGAAGTAGTCTGAGTCACTACTCACTTGACCAAGTAGAACTCCATGAGTATGGAAGAACCAAAGAGGATCTGCTTCTATGTGAGGGTGACGCCTAGAGCATCGGGTCCACATCCCCGAAAGCTCTATAATCAAAGGATGACCAGATAACCTAAAATGACAGATCAATAATCTGAAATCCATAAAAGGAAAAGGGTAAAGATGTTCAGAGCATACCTCATTCATAGTGTCAAGAATATCTTTATAGTCAGAAAAAGAGAAATTAGCTTAAGGAACCACCCAGGACTCTTTGCACCACATTCTCCCTACTAGGACTAGACAAGAGCTAGGATATGCAAAATAGCCCAGAGCTATGAATGAAATATAGTTAATAAAATTATGAAAATCAAAGCATCACAAACAAAATCAAAAGGGGAAATACTGACCTTCCAAGCTATGACAGTTGCATGGATACTTGTCCCATCAGTCCTGGACAGCGTACCCATCCCATGATAAGCCGTAGCTAGTGTAGCATTGGCCCATTCATAGTAGCTGAGCATGTCCAAATCAAGAAAATAGGCCAGAATCTTCAAGTCAACCCATCTACCGTCATTATAGAAAAATATATTGGATAAGATAATCAATAAGCAAACTCGGGTGCACTAATCAATGAAATAAATGTTCAAGTTCACCTCAGTCAGGTGATCAATCAAATGGGTTTGAAAAGATAGCTCTTTAGAATTAGAGGAAAATCCTACTCGAGTAGGTTCAGCAAAGTATGAAGGGGCCACAACTTAGTATAAAAAAATAAGAGGCATGGACCCAAAACACATGCCAGTCAAGAATGGCTACTCGAGTGGGGTCATCATCATCTCACCCACTAAAGTAAATGGAAAGTGTTGGTGGTCCGCCAACACCTCTCAACTAAAGTAAAGATCACATTCCTATCAGAAGTATGACCAATGTCCAACCTTATCCAACCTGTCAAATGAGCCGGAGTAATATGGTCGGTAATTGGCTCAAAATAGTGTAGGGAAGTTATCACCACAGTCAGCCTAGACTAGGCATGCCTCTGACATTGCTCAGCATCCTACATGTAAAATTCTATCATTTTGTTACTTTTTTATTCTAACTATATTTTATTTTTAGCTTGAAAATAAAAGGAAATGAGTGGAAAAATTTAAGTGCCTAAAAGAGAGTGCATCTTGAAAAAAGAGAGCATCAAATAATGAGACAGTAAAAAAAATACAAGAGTAAAAATAAAAATGAGAAAATGCATAAAGATCAAAATGGCACAGAAAAAAATAGAGAAAAAAAAAGAAAATACTGCAGGGGAAGTCTCGCCAGCTCGCATGCTTCTGCTTGTTATGCAAAATTATGGCATTTGGAGTCATCACAGGCTCCTCAAGCTCCATCAAAGGGTAATCAGGATAATCCAAGTTAGGTGGACTAAGCAAATCTATAACAACAATGAGATTCGGTATACCGTTTCCATAAAAAATGTCATTCGAGCCAAACTGACCGTCTGAAGCAATATTACTAGCGGGTGGGCTAGGTAGATCATTAGTACTGAATAGTTCCTCCTTAGTAATACATAAATGTGAATCATTAAAGAAAGGAATACACTCTCCCTCTAAATATACGTGTAAGTGTGCCGATAAATCCTCGTGTTGAATATCATCGACCGATATCATTCAAAAAGCTAGTTGCCAAAAGCTAAGTTATAAAGAGAAGAAGTTGATAGAAGAAGAGTTGTGACAAAATAAAAGCTTCTAATTCCATTTTATAAGCAAAATCCTTCATCCCCATCAATGCATTCACACTTATCAGTCACATTTTTCAAAAAATGAGGCAGCTAAGGGGTGTAGCTGTGAACTCATATTTTTACACCATAAAATTCGGCTAGTTAATACAAGCCTATAGCTTCAAATTGTGCTAAAATTAGACCTAAAACGGACTCAGAAAACCCAAAAAATTGAGTCAAAACGGATAAGATCGGACCCAAAAAAACCAGACCCATGCATCAGGGCCCAAACGTGTGATTCTGAGCCTAAACGCATGCGTCAAACCCAATCACATGTGTTTGGGTCCAAAAACATGCGTTTTGGCCTAGACGCATGAGTTTGGGCCTAGACACATAAGGCCTAATTTTCTCACTTTCCCAGTACGATTTCAATAAATTCGACCCTCCGGGTCAGTTTCCAAGATCTTTTTCTAGACTTTTGGACCTTCTTTTTTATATTTCTTGACCTCTTTTCAGATGCTTTCAGACATAAAAATCATAGTGAAAACACTCTAAGCACTAAAATTTCACTAGAAATACTCTATTTTCTTAAATTCCGATCAGACGTTCAGTTCGTTACTATTGTGTCACATTCTAGTGAAACATTAGATAGTCATCTCCGAGTATAATGGAGATCCATTTTGATTTCATTAAGCCTTCAAAAAAGCCAATTCTGAAGCCTCATAAGCCAAAGGTAAAAATGGTATAATCTTTTTTGGTTCTAAATATAAGCCCTTGAATTTGACTTTGGCAATTTCACTATACAAAATTCAATTTTCAATAATCAAAATCAGAATTGATTAATAGCCTAACCAGTTATTTCTTTTAAAATCTAAAATGAATTAGCTTTCGAATATACAACCAAACCCACTATTTTTCAAAACAACCCCACCCTTCGTAAGAAGGGAGAATGGCATGGGGTTTGATTCCCATTCAAAGGGATAAGTTAGCAAGCCATTCAAAGGCTTCAACTCCAAAATTATTTTCTTTCCTTTAAGTTATTTATTTTGTTTATTTCAGTTTATCTGCATGTTTTGTTTTGTATTACTTGTTGTATTTGATTTTATGTTCGTCGTTAATTTTGTTATTACTTTAGTCTGAATTTGTAATTAAAATTGGGGAATGTGTAGCCTTCCTAGATCTATGGACTAGATAGGGGATCTCCAGTGTTTACTGATTATTTTTTATATATTTTATTCTCTTTATTGCTCATTTTGGGGATGTGTACCTTCCCTAAAACCCATGTTGGGCTAGAAGAAGGACCCCTGTTTAATTCCTGGTTTTTTTTTTATCATTTTCCTTATTTCTGTTCATGCATCATATCTGGCATGCTATATTTGTCCATTCACCATAAAAGTATTCCATGCATACATGAAAACTAATTTTTTAATCGAAACCATACATATTTTCTTTAAGCCAAAGCTATTTTGAAATTGGAAAAATCTATTTTCTAAATATTTTTATCAAATTACGAATCCCCAAACTCAACTATGGTTTGCGTATTTCCTTTTCCAAAAATAATTGGTAAAATGTCATATTTTCCTGGAATGGAGTTCAAAATGATTTCTTGATCACTTAGAAAAATAGTTTTTTCTAAAGATTAAGTGGCAACTCTAACACCTTCACACGTGCACCTAATGAACACACGTGGAGTGTACTAAAGTGGGACCTCCCATACTATGCCGCCATGCGCAATCTGACCCCACACAGTCAGTTTCCTTAAGCCATAAACTTGAAGGCGCGCTGGGAATTTTCACTGGCTCGGGCGAGGACTACATAAGATTGGGCTAGGCTTACTAGAAGTATAATAACTTTTAAGGTTAAGCAGTGTCCCAGCCAAAATCAGCCTAATGATCATCTTCCCCTTACTCATCTAGGGTATCAGCTTAGCCATTCATATATCTCCCTAACAATTGTGAAAAATTAACATATATCTAACAGTCAGACAGAAGGCATTGGCCCTCTGTCTATTGCCTAAGTACACATTATCTTCTAAACCTCTGTCCTTAAAAACCATCATGGCCACAACAGACAGGTTCATCAGATCATCTTCAATCACTTTAGATCCCTCATGAATACCCAAACCTAAAATCCTTCTTACTGAGCTAAATTAACCAACCCTTTCAATTGGCACAACCAGATCAACCTCGATCTCCAAACTAAGTAATGTAGAAAACTCCTCAAAGGCCAAACACATCTCATCAAAACTTACCCCAAACCTAAACACATCATCAACTGAATCCTGAAAATGGATGCAAGCATTAAGAAAGTCTAATCGATCCTAACACTCCTTAGTGTTGGCAAAGCACCCACACCATATCTCCTGGGGTTAATTCTCTCGACCTTGTTTAGGTTCTTGCACCAATCATGTATCATATAGCTAAAATGCAGGCTTCATCACATATGGGGGCATCTTATCAAAAGAATCTCTTCCCACAATGCATAAAGGTACTACACCTACCTATCAATCTTAGAATCTGACATGGCTAAAGCCTTATATAGCACAAATTCAACATCTGACAAGCCTAGAAGCTGATATGGTATAATCACAAAAGCCAACATGACAACTACAATATTTGGCATACCCAAAATGGTCGTACTTGGAAAATCACAACCCTATAAGCTAACATAGCATCCTCATAAGCTTAGACATTGAAATGGAACCTGTGGGTTCACTATCATAAGAATCACCTTCTGGCCGAAGCTAATTCAGATAAGAGGTAACTATGAACCCTCATTTTAGTACCATTAAATTTGACCTATTAATAAGAACCTATAAACTCAAACCAAGCCTAAATAAAACTCAAAACAGGTCCAAAATCATAAAAACACTAAAATTGGGTTGAACCGAGCTAAACGAACCTGAGCATGAGACAATCAGCTTGAGCATGTATAACCTGGCTTGTTCATATGTAGCCTGGCTTGCTCACGCACAGTCTGGCCTACTTATGAATAGAAAATTCAACTTTTCTGATCCTTTTCTTTATAAATATGTCATCAGCATAGTTATTAAGAAGATTTCCAGTATGCCAAACCTCTGGCATTTTTTTTTCTAAAAACACATCCTTGACACTATGGAGACTCATTTCAGCTTCATCAATTCATCTAATCCTTCTGTTCCACGTCGACACAATGCTAAGATAAGATTCTAAAGTCTTGTACTTTTTATTTCCTTTTTTTAAAATTATTTTTCTAAGGTAAAAACTTGGCTAGAATTTCAGCATTCAAAATTATTATTCTTGATCAAACTCAAACTAATTAAAACTTAATTGGTTTATCATTTTGAAATCTAAAATTAGTTAGATTTTAAACTAAACCCTTAATTTCAATCAAAATAACCCCCACCCTTTGCAAGAAGGGTAAACAATGTGGGGTTTGATTCCCATTCAAAGGAATGTGCTGACAAACTTTGTCATAAAGTCTTCCTCTAAAAATCATCCTTTTCAAAATAATTTTTATTACTTTATTGTGTATTTTGGTACTTTTCTTCATTGTATTGTTGTTAATTTATTTATTTATAGCACTTTATTATTTTTTGTTGTTATTTCTGTTATATTGTTATGTTTTTATAAATTATATCTAAATGGGAATGTGTATACTTCCTATGATTTATATCTAGAGGAGGGATCCCCTCAGTTGTGACCTTTTTTAAAATTTAATTTACTTTATCATTTTATGTTTTATTTTGCTATTTGGGGGATGCGTACCCTTCCTAGTACCATTATGGCAATAGAAGACGTTAGCCCATGGTTTAGTAATTTGATTTTGATGATAACACAACAATTTAACATGAGTGTGTATATTTTTTGCTAATGTTTAGAGTGGAGGATTAAGTTAATCATCTGTAAGAGGAAAAGTACATCATCAGATGACTAAGTGTTACTAAGCATTCAATGTTATATCAACAACACTTTATTCCATTGATTCACAAATAATTAAGAAAGGAACTCGAAACTCAAGATGTTTCAAAGAATCTAAAGGCTTAGGCATTCGAAGGGTTAGATAGCTAGAGGCTCATGCGCCTAAAGACTCAAACATCTAAAGGCTCCGGCATCTAATGGGTCAGATAGCTAGAGGCTCACACACCTAAAGACTCAGACATGTAGAGGATCAAGCATTTAAAAGGTCAAATATCTAAATGCTTATGCCCTTAAAGACTCAGACATCTAGAGGCTTAAGCATATGGAGGGTCAGATAGCTAAAGGCTCAAGCACCTAACGACTCAGACATCTGGAGGCTCAAGCATCAAAAGATTTAGACATCTAAAGGCTTAGATCAACCAAGATAAGAATTCAAGCTAAATTCAGGACATGCTAGACATCTGATGGTTTGGTTTAATCAATATAAAAATTGAAGTTAGTCGTCTAGATACTCCGGTCTTCTAAAAGTTTAGATCTCAACTACCTATATTAGATGTCGAATATTCTTATTAAATGGATCAACATCTAAACTTGTATGAAAATAGTTTAGCACCCTAAATGGATAATTCATTTCTTACAATATTTTCATTCACTACCCAAGTTAGTGACCTGACCGGTTCAGTCACCTAACTTGCTCAGGCACTTGATGATTTACAAAAAGCATTAGTCCTTAAAATGAACATATTTTTATTGGCTTTTTAACTAAAAAATTATTTTCACATGCTCACCTAAACCACATGTGACTAACGTCATATTTTCTAGAGATAAGAGAAAATTTTTTTAGCTAACATCTTTTTGCAAAGCCTTGATAGCTCACCGATGCATGTTTAAGCCTATGTCAGTTGACTGATAAAAGAGCTGTTGAGCACAGATTCCTACAAAATAGAGTTATTGGGATGAAAATTCTAAAATAGATCTGTTAGTATATTTTTAATTGAATTTTTATGATCAGGTCCCTAATAGCCATATCTTCAAAATTCTATAAATACTCTCTTATCTCTTCCAATTTATGAAGAATGCATTTTGAGGAGGAATTATTTTTTCACTGAAAAGTCTCAAGTATGCTTTCATTTTTGAAAATTTGGTTTCTAATATATTTTCTTGAGATTATATTTTTCCTTCAAAATTTCTCATGCATTGATGGGTAAGAATTGATTTTAACTCTACATCTCAAGTAAGCTTCTTTTTTTCAAATATATTTTTTCTTGAGATAATTTTTATTTCTTTCAATCTAAATTCCTTCCAAGCATTTGATAGAAAAGAATTTGTTCATCATTTCAAATATCTTAAGGGAATTTTACATAGCTATATTTTTAATCTTGAGATTACATTAAAATTCTTTTCTACAAAAAATTGCTTTGTGCATTCAAATCTTGATCCATATAGGAATTTGTAATAAATATTTTTATCTTTGTATTTTTCAAATGAAAAATGTTGTAAAGGTCCTCAAGCACCTATATAAGCTTGAAGGTTGTATTAGGGGTGTCACAACTGCCTTGTTGAAAGTCTGTGAGGACTGTCAGGCACCTAATAAGCTTGATGGTTGTATCAAGGGTGTCACAACTGCCTAGTTAAAGTCTTTAAGAGGTTCATCTACACCTAACAGTAGATGAGAGGTTTATCAGAAGCCTAAGTAAATTCTAAGGGTTACAAAAGAGTGGGGATAACTCTTATGGGATAGGCATCTAAGGAAGTTCAACTGTTGTAAATGAGCTTACTCTTCCCAAATGAAATAGAGTAGTTATAGTGGACATCTTAAAGTGTGATCCTTGAGGACTAGAGGTAGGCATTAGTGCTAAACCAATATAAATCCTTGTGTTAACTTCTCTATTTTTACTTATTCATTTATCAGTCATCTAATTTTCTACTTATCTTACCCCTATTGCCTAACTTAGGCGCCTAATACTTAGGCTAAGAAAGGTTTTTCAAAAATCCTCCTCATCTGCACATTATATACATCTCTCACTACAAATTCAAGTAAAATATATCAGATGCCTAAAAGGCAACTTAATGATTAGGCTTCTAATCTAGTGACTGGCTTACCACTAATATATCTGTTAGGTACCTAATGCTCATACAGATATCTGGGTAGTTTGTATGAGGCAACTGATTGAAGCTATTAGAATTTTGTTGGTAACTAGAGTTACCTACTTTTGGTCAATAAAGAATACATTCATTATTGATACCAGACACCTGAATGAAAATTGATAAATCAATTAGGAGTCTAGAAAATTCAAAAAAGTCCAATTCATCCCCTCTTATACTCTTGACACTACTTTCAGTTGGTATCAGAGCGGGTCTCTATATATTCAAGGATTAACATCCTAAGAGAAAAGATCCTATATGGGTAGTCAGGTTTAATATACACCATTTTTGCCTAAAAGGAATTATGTAAATAGAAGAGAAGAAAATGTACAACCTCCAAACAAGGAATCTGAACATGTAGTTGTTGTCTGAAGCTCAGGTCCTTAATAATGCAACAGACTTGAACATATTGCATTATGCTTTGACTTTAACAAAATACAATCTTGTTTCAAGCTGCAAATCTAAGAAAGCTATATGGGAATTTCTTGAAGATCTCTTATGAAGCAAAGATTAATAAAAAATACTTAAAAAAGATTATGAGTTATTTGAAATGAATATTTGATTTATTCATATTGTGAATCAACTCATATCTTTAAGAAAAGAAATTTTAGAATCTGATTAGTCTACTGAGCCATCTAAAGCAGAAGAATGAAAGAAGAGAATTTTATTCATCTAAAACTACATTAAGCCCTTAAGGAGTAAATATGACAAGTCAAATTCAGATGTGCTGGTCAACCAATATCTGAGGGTTGGATCAGTCCATTGTATGTTAAAATATAATCCATGTCAGGTACCTAATTTTGTCTCTAATCTTAAATATAGTGTTGAGCCTGCTTTTAGTGAACTTAAGGATGAATATATGTGCTTGAAAAAGATGCATAAATTTTAAGAAACTAAGTTCACTATTTTAAAAGTATAAAAATCTATCTTTAAGAAATGAACTATTCTTTAGACATAGATTTTTAAGTGCTTGAATCTGAAATTTTTGAAAAAAAAAGAAAGAACTATAATTGCTATATTTAAATTGCTTAGAAACTCTTCTCCTTTTAATTCTACTTCTTTATTGAAGGCTTAGATTCTATGAATCAAATAGATGATTGTAAAATCCATCTAAAACATGTTATAGAAGGACTCTATATCGAAATAAAATATTGATTCTGGAAGGAATCAGATCTACTAACCTTTAAGACCCAACCATGATTAGGTACTAAAATTTAAGTTATTGAGTGCAGATCTGTCTGAATAGCAAACAAGAAACATATGATTAGTACACTAATAATAGATGTTCAAGACATATGTTAAGAGACTAATCAAAGTTCTCAAGAATGCTGAAGACTAGTCAAAACTATGTGAAACATGGAGACAATTGTCATGGAGAATTATTTGAAAAAGAAATTATCAACTCAGATTCTCCTATAGAAGAAGTTTCACTAATCAGAAGCCTAAAGTAAAATCTACTGAGTGTCGGTCAGCTATATGACAGAAGTAAAAGAATCATCTTTTAAAGCTAATTATAGTGAAGTTAAATCAACTAAAGATGATAAAGGGAATTTTAGCGAACAATGTGTCGGTAATTTATATTTAGTTGATTTAATTTTTTTATGTCAAAGAAGATTGATTTTGTTTGCTAAAGGTAACAATAGGCTATTGTATAGATG
>CAOJBK012474243.1:0-10228 GCA_948294925.1 Codiaeum variegatum | reverse complement strand
TTATCAATAAAATTCACTATTCTTTTTATATATACATCTATTATGCAATTTTTATTTCTTTTGTGAATTTAGAAATTAAATTTACTGCATAGTTTTTATTTTTCCTTACTTTGTAATTATTGTATTAATTGCTTATTTTATACTTTACTAGTAAATGATTCTTCCTCCTTCATGGGGGGGAGGGAGTATCTTGCCTTAGCGGGGGTTTTACCCTTCTCCCTCTAGAGGGGCCCTACTTTAGCAAGGGTTTTACTCTCCTCATCGAGAGAGACTCTGACTTAGCAATGGTTTTGTCCTCCTCCTTGGGGAGGGACCTTGCCTTAATAAGGGTTTTACCCTACTCATTGGGGAGGGTCCTTGCCTTAGTAAGGGTTTAACTCTCCTCCTTGGGGAGAGACCTTACCTTAGTAAGGGTTTTACTCTCCTCCTTAGGAAGGGACCTTGCCTTAGCAAAGGTTTTTCCCTCCTTCTTAGGGAGGGACCTAGCCTTAGTAAGGGTTTTACTCTCCTCTTTGGGGAGAGACCTTGCCTTGGCAAGGGTTTTGCCCTCCACCTTGGGGAGGGACCTTGCCTTAGTAAGGGTTTTACTCTTATCCTTGGGGAGAGACCTTTCCTTAACAAAGGTTTTTCCTTTCTTCTTGGTGTGGGACCTTGCCTTAGAAAGGGTTTTACCCTCCTCCTTAGGGAGAAACCTTGCCTTAGCAAGGGGACTCTCCTCCTCAGGGAGGGACCTTACCTTAGTAAGGATTTTTATAATTATCATATTTAGGTATTGCATAATAGATTTGAGAGAATAAGGCACTCATTTTTTACTTTCTTAATTATTGGTAATACAATTTGAGATGTTGGACATTCCAAGTATGTGGAATGTCATCATCATTTATAGTTACAAGCTTATAAGTGGCTGGTCCTATAACCTTTGCTACCTTGAAAGGACCATCCTAGTTAGGTGCAAGCTTTCCTATGACTTCTCTCTTGGCAGTTTCTTCTAGGTTTCTCTTGACTAAGTCACCTTCCTTAAAGACCCTGGTTTTGACTTTCCTGTAGAAGTAGGAGGCTGTTGTATTCTTATAGTTTGTCTGTCTCATGAGGATGTTTTCCCTCACCTCCTCTATCAGGTCCAAATAAATCTACCATAAGACATCATTGATAGAATATTCATAATAGTTAACTCTTCCACTACTAAAGTCTATGTCAACCGGTATTACTGCCTCGGAAACATATGTCAAACTGAATGGTGTCTCCCCTATAGGTTCTCTTGGTGTGGTCCAATAGGCCCATAGGACATGATAAAGCTCATCTGCCCAGTTCCTATTATGGCCTTCCAATCTTCTTTTGAGTCCTTATAGAAGGGATCGATTAGTCACTTTTGCCTGTCAATTTGTTTGGGGGTGGGAAACAAATGAAAAGTGATGCTTGATGTTCATCCCTAAGCAACATTCCCTCATCTTTGTATTATCAAATGATTTCCTATTATCACTTATGAACTAGTAAGGGATACAAAATCTACAAATAATATTTTTCCAGAGAAACCAGATCACACTGTCCAATGTTATAGTGGCCAAGGCTTTTACTTCTACCCATTGGGTAAAGTACTCAACTACAACTAGGAGAAACTTTCTATGTCCCTTGGCCAGGGGAAACTATCCTACTATATCCATTCCTCATTTGGAAAATGGCCATTAACTGTTGCAGGGGCTCTCTTCATTCTAATAAATTTCTGACAGGCCTGACACTTCCAGACCATTTTTTTCGCATTCTCCTTCATTATGGGCCATTAATAACCCTGAATTATTGCTTTTCTACCAAGGCTTTTCCTTCTATGTGCATCCCATAAGATCTTTCATGCATTTCTTGAAGTGTGTATTCAGCTTCCGAGGGTGCGAGACATCTAAACCAGGGTTAGGAATATGCATGCTTGTACAACTTTCCTTGATGGAGGAAAAATTATGCATTCCTCCTTTTCACCCGTCTAGCCTCTTCTGGATCATATGGTTCTTTTCCTTCCTCCAAATATGCCTAAATGGGATCCATCCGACATGGCCTGCTTTTGATGTCCATGACTTCCTCCCCCTTTTCTATCCTAAGGGTTGTTAAAGTTCCCAAGAATACTCTCCTAGGCAATCCTATTGGGTGTTGCGTTGCAAGTTTGCTAAAGAAATCAACCCTTACATTCTCATTTCTAGGAATTTTGATGAATTTCACTGTTACCCCTTGCTTTTCATTTGTTCCACTATCTGTGTACAAGTTCATTTCCCCTTCTTTCATCTTATACTCCCCTTTGATGTGTCCCACAATTAACTGAGAATCAGTGTACATATTCAGGGTTTTTACCCAGTGGTGATCACCTAAACTTAGGCCTTGCCTCATAACCTCATACTCTGCAGTGTTTTTAATGTTCCTAAATTCTAACCTCAGGGCAGATTCTAGGAGGACTCCATTTTCATTTTTTAGCCATTCCCTTCTATACTTCTTGCTCCATCCATATATAGTTCCCATGTGGTCCCTCTCTCATTCTTTTGGTCACCTTTTTCCTTTCCTTCTCCTTCTTCCTGAGTGTCCTGATTGGGGAAGGAACACTCAAAGATGAAGTCTACTAAGGCTTGGCCCTTGATAGCTTCCCTTGGATGATATTGGAGACCATGTGCTTATAGTTCTATAAACCATTTTAGCATTCTTCCTGATGTCTGTGGCTTATGAAGAACTCTCTTGGGTGGCTGGTCTATCACTACTACTCCTTGGTGAGCCTCTAGGTACACTTTGAATTTTCTGCAAGACAAAACCAAAGCATATATGTCCTTTTCAATTGGCTTATAATTCAAGTCTGGCCCTTGAAGGACCTTACTGAAATAGTATATTTGCCTCAATATTCATTCTTCCTCTTTGAGCAATATTGAGCTTACAGGATAAGGTGAGGCTGAAAGGTATATCAACACTTCTTCGTCTGGGAGGGGCCTGCTGAGAGTATGGTCCTACACTAGGAGAGCTTTCAAGTCATTTAATGCCTTTTGGAAGTCCTCTATCCATTCAAAGCTTTCATTCTTGCTCAACTTTTTTTTTAAAAAATGGCAGGTATTTTTTAGCCAATTTTGACATGAATCTGTTCAGCGCCACTAACCTTCTTGTCAGCTTTTAGACCTCTTTTAGATTTTTAGGTAGTAACATGTCCAGGATGGCTTATACTTAGTTTAGATTTGGCTTAATTCCCTGCTCACTTTCTTGATATCCTAAGAAATTGCCCCCTTGGATGAAGAAGGTACACTTCTTTGGGTTCAACTTTAGACCATACTCATTCATTACTCCAAACACTTCTTCCAGGTCTTTGACATGATATTTAAATGTTTAACTTTTGATTATCATGTCATCTATGTTTGCTTCCAGATTCCTTCCTATTTGATCATTAAAGATCCTGTTAACCATTTGTTGGTACACGACCTTCACATTTTTTAGTCCAAAAGGCATAGAGGTGTAACAGTAGGCCCCCTTTTCTGTGATGAAAGATGTTTTCTCCTTATCTTTTGGGTGCATCTGAATTTGATGGAACCCCCATTTGGCATCCAAAGAGGACATATAGCCATATCTTACTATGGATTCCATAAGTTTATCTATCATAGGCAAGGGGTAAGAATCCTTTGGACACACTTTGTTAAGGTCCATGAAATTTATACACATTCGATAGGATCCATTAGACTTATTTACTAGGACCACATTAGCAAGCCAATCTGGATTAGGTACCTCTCTAATAAATCCAACCTTTAGGAGCATACTTACTTCTTCATCGATTTCTTCCCGAAAGCATCATTTCTTTTGTTTAATAGGTTGATATGAAGGGTCCACATTCAATTTGTATGTCATAACCTCTGGCTTGATGCCAAGCATTTCTATGGATTCCCAAGTGAATGTTATTTTATTACTGGCTAAGGAAACCTTAGCCTCCTCCTTCTTCTCCCCTGAGAGGCTGGCATTAAACTTGAGGCATTTTTGATGCGTCGATTCCCCCAAAGGGAAGTCTTCTAACTTCTCGACCAGCTGAGTTCTATGAGGGATCTCTCTTTTATTTGTCTGGACCATTCCTACTTCCTCAAATTCAATATGGATTGTGGTCCACCTTTTCTTAGCAGTATCTGCTTTTCTATCCTCCTGCAGGACCTCGAATATGTCTAGATCCGTGTCATTGGGCAAAGGAATTCTGACTCTCCTTCTCTTGACATTTACATTAGAATCCAACTCATACAGTAGAGGCCTCCCTAGTAACACATTGTAGTCCATTGGGACTTTCTCTACCACAAGGTAGAAATCAAAGTAATCTCTCTGGGTGCTTTCCCCAAGGTGAAGGGGACTGTAACGGTCCCTATCGCTAGGATTACTGTTTGATCCAATGTCCAGAGGAGGCTTTTCAGTTCTATCAAGTTGGACTCCTTTAGCCTAATTTTTGTGAAGGATATGTCCGACAACAAATTTATCAAACTTCCATCATCTATGAATACCCATATCATATTGTAATTGTTTAAGATGGCTTTTATACTGACATGGTCTTCCCTTTAGTCTCGGTAGCCACACTTCTTCCTCCGTTGACCTTTTGGTCCCATTGAAGAACACATATTCTAGCTTCTCCTTTTTCTGGAACTGAGTCTTAATCTGATTGTGACTCGGGTGACTTCAAAGGGTCTACCCATTAGATAGGTGTTGTCTCAACTATAGACACAAAGAGAGATAGGGGTGGGGGTGGATTGGTGTTTTGAAACTTTTAGGTTTTGCAAGTAAGAATATCAAGTTTTAAGCTTGTAAAACCTTTTTCAATTGACAAGAAAAAAAACAACACAAAGGAAATGAAATTAAGTTCTAAAGTGAGCAAATAAGAAAATTCCAAATCACCAATTCAATAAGCAAAATAGAGCATTCAAAAGTAAATAGAAAATAAAAGAGAGATAGAGAAGAGAATGCTCAATCCAATTTAATAATGGTTCAAAATCACGTCCTACTATGTTCACTCTCTCAATCAACCCGATCGAGCTTCCACTATCTCCACTTTGAAGCTCCCAAGCATCTAGTTCATTAGGATTTTGCCCAATTACAATGATTTATTTACAATAAGCTAGGATAAAGATTTGCAAATAAAAACCTAGCTAAAAGATTTTCTTAAACCTAAGGATTACAAAAAAGTACAAGGGTTTAAGAAAATATAAAATGATTGAGCTTTTAGATCAAAGAGAGCAAGAACAAGTGTAAAGAATCATAATGGAATAGTTCTCTAGAGCTCTTGACTTTTTTTTCTGATGTTTCTTTTTATACTTGTGCCAAAAATACTTCTCCAATGTTCAAAAAGTACAAATGATGTCATCTTCAATGAATACTGTCAGAGGGGATACAGTCGTATGGACTTTATGATACGGGGGTATCCAGTTGTTGAGTTTGAATTTATAACTATTGGAATCCATCTTGATATGGGCGTATCCAAATGCCTTAGATTTCCCAATCCTCTCTAGACTGGCATATGGTCGTATATAGATTGATCTATATGGTCATATCCAATTTTCCCTAAAATTCCCAGACCATTCTGTAGTAGCATACGGTCATATAGAATTGCATCCAAATGATTTCCCAATCCTCTCTAGACTGGCATATGGTCGTATATAGATTAGTCTATATGGTCATATCCAATTTTCCCTAAAATTCTCAAACCATTCTGTACTAGCATACAGTCATATAGAATTGCATCTCTATGGTCATATCCATTTCTGTATATGGGTGTATTGAGAAGTAGTATATGGGCGTATTCACCTGTTTCTGCACTTTTTGAAAACACTTTAATTCTAAAACATTTGTTAGTACGTTCAAAGTGTATAGGCATAATCAATGTATTATGCTCATAACAAGCTCAATCAAATGCAATTTTGACAAATTCATTTCATTTAAATCGAATAACTATACTAACAATTTTGGAATCATCAAAATATGGAGGACACCAATCTCCCCCTTTTTGATGATGACAAAATGCTAGTCTAGTTTAAAGCAAAAGCGATGAAATGCTATAAAACTAAAAATAAAGACTTTGTCAAAATTTTTTGCAAAAATTTGGCATTACTCCCCCTATCGGCATGCTAATATTTTTTATGAAAATTTTGCATGAAAAACTGTTTTACAAGAGAATAATAATGCAAAATTCATGAATCTCAATGCACTAAGCTCAATGTCACTCAAGCAAAAGCTTGTATACAAAATATATGCATAGTACAAGTTAAATATTTCTCAAATTGTAACTAAAAAATAAGCAATTTATAATCAAATCAAGCCATAATCAAACATCAATTAAAAAAAAAATAAGGCTTGAAACTTAACTTTTCTCCCCCTTTTTGTCATCAAGCAAAAAGGTGAAAAAGACCAAATATAGCAAAAGTTATAACAATAATATTCATAACATATCATAATAATAAAAATCCATAATAGTCATTAATAAACCAAACCATAACCAAAGAAAAGAGGCTTTAAGCAGCCGATGTACCCTAAAACAAGAAATGTAAACATAACATTCATAAATATCATGGTTTTAAAATCAAAGAAAAAATAGAAAAAGAAACAAAGTTGGTTGCTAAAAGCAAGTTTAGGCTTCTGGAGGTAGTGGGGGTGTTTTATTTTGGAAGTTCTTCATAAAATTGCCCATTAAGTAAGAAAGCTCATCTTATTTCTTCCCAAAGGCATTCATCATATCATGGATTACGTCTTACCTCACTCCGTAAGTAGTGATCTTATCTTCTATAAAGTTGAGCCAACTATTAACCTCAAGATGAAAGTTTGCCAAATTTCTTGTATTCTTGTCTATCATTCCCATTGCCATGTCTTAGAACCAAGGATCCTTATCATCGACTTCCTCTTCTCCTCCTTCCTCCAAAGCATGCATTTCGATCTCCTCATCATCACTTGAATCCTCACCTCCTTGTCCTTGTGCTATCACTTGTGCACGTAGGGCAATTTTTGCCGATGTGGGAGGAGTAGAATCTGGCACAAGTACATAATTGTGCCCATCAAGCCAAATCAAAACCAATATTCCTCCATGTCTCAAGATTTAAGTTTTTGGCCTTCTTTCTTGGAACTAGGTATGGCCTATAAAAATGCTCATCAAATTCCCCAACCTTCGTAGCAATGCGTGTCACCATTTAACCCCATGGAATCTTGCCCTTGAGTGGGGTTAGGTAAAACTTCCTAGCATTAATTAAGAGCTTAGCGCCATTAATCTTTGTATTGCTCAATAAATACCCAATTAGAAAGATCTCAATACGAGAAATCTTGCTATGATTCCTTTTTTTCAATAGGGCCAACATAATGATTTTATGTGCCATCCTAATCCACACACTTGTAATCTCCGATACCTTCACATTTTGCTTAATTGGTAATTCCAGTCCATTGGTCAATTGCCTTCAAGTTTCTTTTCCAATCCAATTATAGGGAAAACCCATAACTATTTGATTACCATACACTCCTATATAATTACCCAATTAATGAGCTGAGGTATGGTATTCCTTGCCTTTAATTTTGTACCTAAACCTATAGTTCTCATCATTATCATTGTCATCAATCTTGAGGGTGGAAAAGAATTCTATGGTTAGGTATCGATAAAATTCTTGGGAGGCAATAGGGCACATCCAAGTGGGAAATAAAGGGGCTAGAAAGTTCTTTAGGTCCTCCTCAACACTTAATTCCCTAAGGCTCTCTAAGTCTAAAGGAATGAAAGTGGTGGGAACACCTTTCTTAAGCAATAAATCACACCTTCTACTAGCCTCAATATCATAAAAAACTAACCCAAGAGTATTAGGGTGAAGGCTTACCCAAGGAGTACTCACTGGTGCATCTCGTTGTTGCCTTGTTCTTCAAGTACCGGTTCCTCTTGATGAACTAGATACATTGGGGTCAATCCTTCCCCTCTTTGCACCACTACTCTCACCCCTTGATCTTGTATTTAATGAGCAAAAATTGAAGAAGATTAGGTAAATTGGGATTTTAAGGGTTTAGAAAGGGAACTTGGGAAAATAGAAGAATTAGGGTTTAAAAGGGGTAAGTAAGGATGAAAATGATGATTTTGACGATGAAATTAACAAATAAACTCACAAAGAACCTTTAAAAATGTCAAAAAAGAGATTGAAGTAAAAGAGAAATAAAAAACAACTGAAGAAAAAATTTATGTTTTGATAAAAACACTAAAATCGCATATGGGAAACATTTATAGTATCAGTATCAAGGTTGGATATGATGGTATAAAGGGATTTCTATGGGCGTATGCTAGCACAAAGTGTTTTTGAAAAATTTAGACAATTAGATATGTGTGTATAAAAGGTATTCTATATGGGTGTACGCTAGCACATAATGTTTTTAAAATTTTAGGCAATTGGATACAGGCATATGGACAGGGGCCTATACAGATGTATGCAATGCTAGATTTTTTAAAAATACAGATTTTGACATTTTTCAAAAAGTTCTATGGCACATATGATATATTTACACTTATACTCATTTAAGGCATAAAAATCAATCAATAAATGACCTTAAAGTGAATTGATTCATCAATTTGAACCGAACCCCATTTTAAGTTCATTCACACAATAACACAAAAATTATGCCACATACACAAACACATCATATCATCAAAGAAACACATGTTCATCAAAATATAGACATTTAGTCTCACCAAATAAAGAGTTTTAAGGGTAGATTATACCTGAGAGGCACAATCATCCCTAATTCTCTCGGAATGTAAAAGAAGGCTTCTTTGTCAAGCGGTTTGGTGAAGAAATCCGCAAGTTGATGCTTTGTATCAACAAACTTAAGTGTTATATGTTCTTTGTCCTAGAATGATGAATAAGATTTTTGAACAAATTTATGGCACTTTTATTGTCACATTTGATAAGAATGCAATGCAATGCCATGCCATAATCCTCAAGTTTCATTTTCTTCAAAAGAAGTTGAGTGCAACAACACGCAGCTACTACATACTTTGCTTTCACGATTGATAATGCTACTGAGTTTTGCTTTTTAGAAAACCATGATACTAGCATGCATCCAAGAAATTGGCATGTACCACTAGTACTTTTCCTATCAAGCTTGAATCCACCAAAGTCCTCATCCGAATAGCCAACCAAATCAAAAGAAGGACATTTTGGATACCACAAGCTAAGATTTGGCATATCCACTAGGTATCTTAGGATTCGTTTGATGCATGCAAGATGGGATTCCTTTAGATTCAATTGGAATCTAGCACACATGCATACATTATTCAATATATCGGGTCTAGATGCAATCAAATAAAGTAAAGATCGTATCATGCTCCTATAAAGTTTAGAGTCAATAGAATTACCCATAGCATCGACATCCATTTTGACCATAGTGCTCATAGGAGTGTTGTGTGGTATTACTTCATTCACGTCGAACTTCTTGAGTAGCTCCTTTGTATATTTTGTTTGGTGAACTAAGGTCCCATGCTCTAATTGCTTGATTTGCAATCCCAAGAAGAAGTTGAGCTCTCCTATCATGCTCATTTTGAATTCACCTTGCATAGACTTAGAAAATTCCTTGCAAAGAAATTCATTAGTGCACCAAATATAATATCATTAACATAGATTTGAACAATTAGAGTGTCTGGCCCTTGATTTTTAATGAAAATAGTGGTGAAAACTTTTCCTTTAGTAAAACTTTTTCCAGATAAAAAGTTGTTCAACCTCTCATACCAAGCTATAGGAGCTAATTTCAAACCATATAGAGCTTTTTTAAGTTTAAAACATGATTTGGATATTTAAAATCTTCAAAATAAAGAGGTAGTTCAACATAGACTTCTTTTTGAATAAATTAGAAAGGCACTTTTGACATCCAATTGAAAAAGTTTGAAATTTTTAAAGCATGCAAAAGCAAGTAACATTTTAATTGCTTCTAACCTAGCTACGTGAGCATAAGTTTCATTGAAGTGAATACATTCCTCTTGAGAATAACCTTTAGCTACCAAACAAGCTTTGTTTCTTACCACATTGCCTGATTTGTCAAGCTTGTTCCGGAAAACCCATTTGGTTCCAATGATGGGATGATGCTTTATCCTTGGTTCTAGCATCCATACTTGGATCCTCTCAAATTGATTGAGCTCCTCTTGCATTGCCAGTGCCCAATACTCATCTTTAATAGATTCCTCCATGCCTTTTGGTTCCACCAATGACAAGAACTCCACATATTCACATGTGTTATGAACTTG
>CAOJBK012472915.1:0-11516 GCA_948294925.1 Codiaeum variegatum | reverse complement strand
CTATACCCAAAATTTTGCATAAGCCACCCATTTGGCTTTTCAGCTTAGTAGGTTTCATTGTTTTTTTTTTTTAAATTTGTTTATTTGTTCTTTTTAACTCTTACATGCAATGTTAAAGAGCCCAAATGAGAATGAGAATGAAGCTTTGATTTTTATTGAATGCTTTGGACCATGCCTATAAAGGCTGCCTACGTATCTCCTTATAAAAGATATTTTGAAAATTGAAGTATATGGTAATTTTTTTGAGAATCAGGTCCATATAGTTCTTGTTATAGTAATGATGATGCCTGAATGTATGCTCATACAACAAGAACACTATATGAAGTACTTCTTGAACTAATCAAAATTTGTTGGATGGTTGAATTCATTTTTGTTGACGTCCATCAGGATGATGCCTCTGCTTGACAAGATCTTCTTAATAATAAATGGTCCATTCTAAGGAGGCTTGAATTTTCCTCGAGGGTCTTGCATGACTTGTCTAATCTCTTTGAGAACTAAGTCACCTTCCTGAAGATTGTGACTTCGAACCCGTTTGTTGAAATGTTTGGCAAGCCTGATTTGATAATTCTATATGTGTGGAGAGCTTCCATACTTTTTTCATCTATTGCAATAAGTTGATCATAGTAGGCTTATTGCCAGTCAAGTTCAGAGATCTGAACTTTTTGAAGAATGCTGGATGTCTGAATTTCCAACTCTATGGGGAGGGCTACTTCCATTCCATAGACTATAGAGTATGGTGTAACTCTTGTAGCTGATTTGTATGTGGTTCTCTACCTAAGGAGGGCGCTTGACAGATGTCGGTGTCAACCTCTGTGATTACTATCATCTTCTGGAGCATGTTCTTTAGTGCTTTGTTAGTAGCCTCGAATGCACCATTTGTCTGAGGTCTGTAATGGGATGTTCAATCTTTTACTTCTTTAGGAGTGTAACTACTTCTTTATGAAAGTGTGAGTCGTTGTCATAGATGATCTCATGTGGAACACCATACCTTGCGATGATGTTGGATTTGATGAATTGAGCTACTTTCTTTGAGTTTAGGACTTGATAAGGGGCAACTTTAACCCATTTGGTGAAGTAGTCAATAGCCACTAAAATGTATTCATGGCAAGCAGAAGACTTTGGTGAGATCTTACCAATTACGTCGATACCCCAAATAGTGAAGGGCCATAGAGTAGTAATAGGATTGAGTGGAGAGGATGGAAGCTTTTAGAGCTTAGAGTATTCCTGACACTTTGGGCACCTTCGGGCATTCCATGCACAATCCTCATTCATGGTCAGCCAATAGTAACCTTGATTCATGATCTTTCTAGATAATGCCCAACCATTCATGTGCGTGCCATCTATCCGACCATGGATTTCTTTCATGGTTTTATTGGCCTCTTCTTCTGAAACACATCTAAGATGAATGCCATTCATTGTCTTCTTTTAGAGGATGTCACCTTTGGGAATGTACCCATTGCCCAGTTGTCTAATGGTTCTCCTTTCTGATTTGGAGGCACTCTATTATATTCTCCTTTAATGAGATAGACATAGATGTCCCAGTACCATGGCTTTTCTTTGACTTCTTGAATGTTCATGCAATGAGCCTGAAAACTCGATCGACGCTTGATGCTTATTGAAATAGGATGGATAATGGACCCATAACGTATTTCTATCATGGATGTAAGAGTTTCCAATGTGTCAGTGAACCTGTTTTGAGTTCTTAGAAGGTAGTGGAATGACAAATTATCAAAGATGTTGGCCAACTCCTAGAGGCACTTATGGTAAGGAACCAATTGCTCCTTTCTGATTTTCCATTTGCCTAAGGCTTGTGAGACAATAAGGTTGAAGTCACCATAGACTTCTAAGTTTCTGATGTCAATCTGGAGAGCTGATTCTAACCCAGATACACATGATTCATATTTGGCTTCATTGTTGGTTACCTCAAAATCTAGTTTGATTGCTAGAGGCAAGCTTTCACCAGCAGGTGTAAGGAACACCAATCCAACACCATAACCTTTGTGTTTTACTGCTCCATCAAAATACAGTTTCCATGTTTCAGTTTGAAGGAAAAGAATGTCTTTGTCAAGAAACTCAGGTTCTTCACAATGATCATCAGTCGATGCAGTAGCTAGTTGATCGGTGATGACACTACCCTTGATGGACTTTCTCTAAATTTATTTGAGGTCGTAGGCTACCAGAACTGCCATCCATCTAGCCATCTTGCTATCTAGGATAGACTTTTCTATGAGGTATTTGAGTGGACTTTGATCAGTGAGGACATGTGTGATGTAAGTCCCCAGGTAATGCCTCAGTTTATGACAGACCCATGCCAAAGCTAGGCAGAGTTTTTCGATGTATTTATACTTGAGCTCGTGTTCCAAATCCTTTTACTCAAGTAATAGATGGAATTTTCTTTATGTGAATCTGTGGCCTTTGGTGCCAACATTGCCCCCATGGTTTCTTCAGTAACAATTAAGTATAGCAGTAGTGGTTGACCAAGTCCAGGAAGCTGTAAGATTGGTGGACTCAGAAGATACTCTTTTATATGTTCAAAAGCTTTCTGACATTCATCATTCCACTGTTTAGAGGAATTCTTCTTGAGAAGATTGAATATCGATCCGTAAATGTCTGTTAACTGTTGGATGAATCGACTGATGTACTGTAGATGGCCCAAAAAGCCTCTTATATCCTTTTCAGTTTTAGGAGGTGGCATGTCTAAAATGGCTTTAGATTTGACTGGATCCACTTTAATGCCTTTCTTGCTCACCATGTAACCCAGGGAAACTCTAGACAAGGCTCCAAATATGCATTTGTTGGGATTTAGCTTGAGATTGTACTGTTGAAGTCTAAGGAAGAACTTCTCTAGTACTTGTAGATGCAGTTCAGGGGTAGCACCCTTAATGACCATGTCCTTGACATAAACTTTCACTTATTTGTGCATTAAATCATGGAAAATAATAGTATCCATTCTCTGATAGGTGGCTTCAACATTTTTCAATCCAAATGGTATTACTCTATAATAATAAGTACCCCATTCAGTGATGAAAGCTGTCTTTTCTATGTCTGAAGGGTGGACCAGGATCTGATTGTACCCCATGGCCAGATCGATTAAGGAAACCATCTATGAGCCATCTAGTGCATTGATTAAAAGGTCTATCTGGGGTAGTGGAAATCGTCCTGAGGGCATGCCTTGTTCAAGTCTCAATAACCCACACACATTCTGACTTTTCCATCCTTCTTCTAGACTGGGACAATGTTTGCTAACCACAATGGGAAGTTGACCGGTTCAATGAATCTATGAGCAAGCTCTTTTGTCACTTCTTCTTTGATTGGAATAGACCAGGTGGGCTTCACACGTCTAAGCTTTTGTTTGACAGGCTTGAAATCTAGATATATCAGGAATTTGTTAACGACGATGCTTAGATCTAGTCTGGTCATGTCACTAGGCTTCCAGGCGAAGCAGTCTTCGAATCACTTAATTATAGATTCAATGTCCTATTTATTTGAGCATACAAATGTCATGTATATGTTTTTAGGCATGTAATGAGTTCCAATGTTTATGGGCTCTTTAACTGCATCTTTTATTTCGTTAATTATTTTATTCTTTTTTTGTTTGATTGAGGTCAGATTCATCAATTGGAACATCAAAAGAAAACAAAGAGACAGGTTCGTAGCAAGAAAATTTGGCAGTCTTATTGATTGAAATAGGAGAAAGGTCCACAGTTACATCATATTTATATCTAAAACCCAATGGACTAGTTACATCAGAATCAGACTCAGAAGAGGATGAAGATTCAGACTCAGTACTAGACTCAAATTTAGTACTTGACTCAGGCTCAGTCTCAAATTTAGTTGCAATAGGATTGTCATCAAAATGCTAGTTCTTCAGCTTTCCATTGGTAGACTTGATCAGAGGGGAGAGGTCAGATTTCTCCTCTTTATAAGTTAGAATAACTATGTCACCAAAGAGGCTTGCTTCCATATTCTCTTCATACTCATTGTCCAAGAAGTATATGGTCGGCAATCTTTAGCGGTCAGCTTCACATCAGAAAATATTTCAAATCTGGGGATTCTAATGCCAGTCACAGGGTAGATCCAAGGTTCAGGGAAAGCACAGTAAGGAATTATCTCTCCCTCCTTGACAAAGTAACCATTTAATATTTTAAAGTATGGCCTCATGAGGATATCGACTTCTCCCCCTTGCTTGGTAATTATAGACCTTTCTCTAGCTTTAGCTTCTTCTTCCTCAATCTCATCATCTGTTGGGTCATAACCCATGCCAAAAGGAGGAGTAGAAAACTTAAACTCATCAAAGGACTCAATTCCTTATTGATTTTTACCAAGGCTCAGACTAAGAAATTAGGCCATGTGCTTCATAATGTTTCCAATCACCGGGTTGCAATACAGATCGAAATCCAGGGTAAGTGGCTCTTTTAGATTCTCAGTAGTATGGATAAATTGAACAAATGAGAAGCCAGATAAAGGATGTGCTGACAACTCAGACTGGATCTCCAAGATAGAAACAGTGTTTGGGACTTCTGATTTTCTAGACAAATTAGCTTTGATAGTAACAATGCCATTCTTCAGTGGGAACTTAAATTTCTGATGCAGAGTTAATGGCACAGCTTTGGCCTGATGGATCAAAGGTCTACCCAGAAGCAAGTTAAAGCATGATGGTACATTAATGACTTAAAATGGTATCTTCAAGGTTGTTAAGTCCATAGTGATGGTCAGAGTTACCACTCTAAGAACTTCTCTATTGGAGTTATCATAAGCCCTTTCAATTTGATCAGAAGGGGTGAAATCAGAAGCACTTAACCCTAGGCATCTTGCAACTTTTAGCGGGCACACATTGAGTGCAGACCCATTATCGACCAAAGTCATTGGGATAGTTTTCTCCTTTATGATGATGGTAATATAGAAGCATCATTATGTGGTCCCCTATGCAGGATATCATTATCAGAGAAAGAAATGGATGTACCTTTTGTAGCACTTGTGATGGAAGCAACCAGAACATCGGGAGTAATGTCTGTCAGAGTCTGGCATTGACTCAGCACCTTGCAGGGTAGGAGAACATTAACAGACTCCAAATAGAAATGTTTTCTTATATTTTCTTGAGTTGTTTGAGTATGGGATCCTCTTCACGGTCAAGAGTGCCTTTGGATTGAGTCGCTGGTTTACTAGTAGGTGGGATTATAATAGGCGCTTGAGTAATTCTACCACTTCTAGTAATTGCATATATTTTTTCACCCAAGTGTCTTAGGTCGATGATGACACAACAGTAATCATTGGGGATTGACCTCTCTAAGGAAGGTTGGCCAATTAGAGGTGAGCAATTTGAGGAGAGGGACCTTTCTAAGGAATATTAGTCCTCTCAAGAGCACATCATCAGTAATGAGATGTGTTGGATCACCCTCCTCAAATTCATTCAGTATGGCATTTACATTATGCTTGGGGAGTGGATTTGTGTCGATATTTGCAGTGGGAAGCAAGAGTTCATCGGCATCGATGAGATCTTGAATTTTTTGGTGGAGGGCATTGCAATCATCAGTTTGTGACCTGGTCCTTGGTGGTAATCACACCTCTCATTCATGTTAAAGTTCTTTGGCAGTTGATTGGGAATTAACTTAGGTTCTAATGGTTTAAAGACTCCCTTCTCTAAGCACCATTTTAGGAGATAGCTCAATGTTAATCCCCTTAAGTTAGTGAATTCCCTTCGTTGAATTTGAAGTGGCTTACGGGCTGAGATTGCATTAACCCCACCCTCTTTCTGAGTGTTGTTTATTTTCTTAAATCTAGAGAATGAGGCTTAGGTTTCATCCTTGATGAGGCCAGAGTCGACCCCATCTTCAAGGCATGTGCCAACATGAATCAAAGCCTTGAAATCCAGAAAGTACTATGTCATCATTCTGTCTTGATACACAAGTAGCACGTTTTTTTACCACTATGTCAATTTTCTCAGGTTCAGTTGGTCTGTTTACCATTTGGGAGGCTTTCTCCCTTCCGCTATGGCACCTGCAAGTGCACGGGGTCATACCAAGTAATATAACTGGTGAATACTGGTATCATTCTCCCAAAGGATTGGACGATTCAATTGATCAAACACTATCTCAATCACCTAGACTATTGTCTAGCTCACAATTAATTATTTTGGATAATAATTAAGGCTAAACTAAATTTTAAAACTAAAATTGACTAATTGGTAATTTAATAAAAATCACACACAAAGATAAGATTTAATGAGAGAAATGTCTACCTAGACTTCAACTCGTATTCGACTAAATTGCATGGGTAAATAACAACTCAATGAGCATTCAAGGCAAACAACAAGTTGGTTTTCACAAACAAGTAGGTTTGAATCTTTCTCAAGCAAGCAAACCCCTAATTCCTAAGTAAAGGTTGGGAATCCCTTCTCACAACCAATTAATTAAGAAAAACATTAAGAACATGTGAAATAAACATAAATCCTAGGCATTTATACATCTATCTCTAGTAAGTATAGCAAACCCAATTGATTTTGAGTGCTCAAAACCTAAACTTTCTATCTTTAGTAAGGCATAGGCAACAATAATCATCAACAAGCATGCATTAAAGATGAAAAGTGTAGAAATTTAAATCAAAATCAATACTTGAAGAAAACTCTAAACATTCATTGAGGAAAATAGTTGATTAATCCATACAAAAGTCAAATACTCATCCAATCTAGGTAGACTAAATGTATTTAGTTCATAACTACAAGATTATAACACAAAATAATAGAGAAAGATAAATGAGTTAAGAAACCTATAGAGATTCTTAACATCTATACCCAATCCCTAAATACCCTTGTTCAATCTTGATGAAAACTTGATCTTGATCTTGAAATCTCTCTCTAATCTTGCTTATTAATGAGTTTTTCTTCAGAAATTGGCTCTCCTAGGGTTAGGAACCAAGAACTTTGAAAATAATAAAAAAGTCCCTTACTTTATACAACTTTTTAGCATTTACAGTGCTAGAAAAGTCATGGTCATGGGCACTATTCACACCCGTGATCACTGCTTGTGATTTTTTGCCTTGAAAATCCTTGAGAAACAGTGAGCAGCAAGGTGGTCACGGGCACTTCTCACCCCCATGAATACTGCCTGTGAGCCACTTCCTGCTCACTAGACTGAAACTCCCCTTTGTATACTGGGTCATGGGCACTCCTCCTGCCCATGAGCTACTGGATTCCTCATTTTTGCTCTGTTTTAGCTCCATTCACACCCCCTTTTTTTAATATTTTTCTCCATTTAGCTCAGGATCGATGTTTAAGCAAATAAAAGATAAAACGTACTCAAATAAACAAATCAAATGCAATTGGACTAGGATAATGACCAAGAAACGAAGCAAAAACTAGGTATATTTAGCCATTATCAAACTCTCCCACACTAAACCTTTACTTGTCCTTAAGCAACCTTAAACACAATCCAAACACAACTACCACTTGAAAAAAATCAAGGACCTAAAAATTTAAACAATAAAAAAGAGTGAAAATCATTATCATAGACATCTAGGTTTCACAATGCTTTGGTTTCATGACTAAACTAAGAATACTATAATCGAGTTTGGAATCCATGAAGGCACCGTTCTCACAACCTATCTCCAAGGCAATTCAATTACACAATTGAGCACCTATTCACAAAAATATGGGTCCATTAATTTATTCAGCCTAAGCATTCCCCAAATAACTTGATCGATATTTTTTTAGAATTGGCAACTTTCTTTGCTCGTTTAATGCACACATCATGAATTTTTTTTTTCAATTTTTCAAGGGACCTAACTTAGCTAAATCCATCACTAGTCTTTTGACTCAAAGGTAAACGTTTTGTGGCACTGACCCCCGGTTACTCAACTAGTCCCGAACTTGTTTAGCCGGTTACTAATACTATTCATGGTTTTGCTTTTAGATATCGCTTTGCGGAATATGAAACCATCGAAATATGTTATAATTTTCAAAATCCCTCATTTATTTTATTTTCACATACTTTTTTTCATGAGTGCACAATATTTTCATATTTGTTCCGTTTCGCAAGTGAATCAACCGAGAACTTAGGTACTAGCTCTAGCTTCTTAACCTAACTCATGCCAAGGAAAAGGACTAAACACTCAACAGTAACTAAACGCCCTAGAGCTGAGTCATGGGAACCGTGCTAAGTGGATTTCAACTTTCAATCACTATGTATTAGGTTTAATAAAAAAAAAACAATGTCATAAGTGAAAACTAGTGTCTTTGTGAGTGATTTAAAAAAAATGGTCCAAATTTTAAGTCCTATCAAAATGCAACTGAAATCTGTAATTTTGTGCTTTGTTTTGCTGTTCCTATTTTTAGGCATTCATGCATGACAAAAAAAGAAACAATATACAATCATGCAATCCAATCAATACACTTCCCCACCCACCACTACCACTTATACCACACATTGTCCCTAATATGTGTAAAAATAATAACGAGAAGAGAAGAGTACTGCCCTGAGAACAAAAATAGAAGGTGTCCAACCTTCCTTAAAATTACAATCCAAGCTAAACATAGAAGTTACCCACTACATATCAAGGTTAGCATTGGTTTCACATCGAAACCACAAAAGAATATAACACTTCAAGATTAGTATCAAATAAAACATAAACAAAAATAAATAAATACCAATATCCAAATTAAACAAATTAAAAAAAATTCAAATAAAGAAAAAGATAAAGAAGTAGAGTAAAGAGAAGTCAACCACCCCCGACTAGAATGTCGGGCTTAAAGAACCGGTGTCGACATCATCATCATTGCCATCAGACCCACACTCCGTGGCTAGCTTAGAACTGGAATGGGAAGCCATGGCTGGCAAACTACTAGAGTGTGTCTCTATCTCTGGTTCAGAGCTCTCTATTGTTTCCACCAGTGGTACTGAAGAAGAGGCTCTAGGGTGACTCAGAACTAGTAACATAGGTGGAGAGGGCAAGTCTAGTGGTGAGGAGAAGCACCTTGGCTTCTTCAAACCATAGGGATTGAGGAGCTTGAAAAGTACTTTAGTGCACCAAGTACACTGGCGACGCTCTTCTTGAAGCTCTTCCAAAATATCTTATTGTTGTCGCTGGATGCGTCCGATGTCAGCATGAATGCGCCTCATATTGTCTGCCCTACTAGCTCAGGAAGTATCCTTAGAAGAAGGATCCTCTTCCCCCTCCTCATTATTTGAAGAAGACAACGAATCATCATATGGCATAGAAGATGAAGCTCCCTTCAAACTCTTACCCTTCCTATCATTCTTCATATTTTTATACAATCTACGTCAAAGAGCAAGGTAGGGCCATTGGTGGTCATGTCTTCAACATGATCAATGACCCTCAGTTTGTGGGCCAACCATGTGATATATGAACCACCATGTAGACATCCCTTCTTACCCTTTTGTGGCTTGATCATGCAACATCCATAAAAGCGTCTCAGCCATATTCACCCCAATATCCTTATGCATGCAGTACAAAAGGAACAATCTGGTTTGTTCACATGCTCACTTGACTGAGACCGAGGCGAAATGGACCGTCTAAGAAAATAATGCACATATTGAAGGGTTAATTCTTTGAATTTATGGCCTTGCTTACTGCCAATGTCCATTTTTCGCCGGCTAAGTGCTCCCAAGCTTGTTGTGGTGCTGGAAGGGCATAGCTGAAGGCTACCTCTGAGTGACTCAACCTCATTATGAGTGTAGAGCCCAAAGTTGACCGTTAGGTCATCTATAATCTTCAAGAAGTCTTTACCACCCAATCTAAAAGAGATGACCGTCTTGTTCTTATCAACTTACATCTTGGTCCAGTTAAGAGTGCACAAGAACTCTAATGTAAGCTCTCTATACGCCAACTCTTAGATGTCATATAAATTTTCCATCATGACTGATTGCATAAAATGCATGTGAGGGAACTTAGGTAGGCTTGCCAAGGATTTCTAATCCGGCACATAGTTGGTGTAGAATGGCTAGTTCCCAATGAGCTTGAGTTAGTCCTTTTGCCACTGCTCCAGGAAATTGACACAATGGTGGTTAGGATTATAGATTTATCCTCCACCATGGCCTCTAACAAGACAACGAGATGGTGGTGCTAGTGGTGAAGGTGGTTGAAGCAGCCTTCTTGTTAGTGCCTTCTTTTAGGCTTCTTGGCCAGTGAGGAAGAGGCCAGGTATTTTCCAGTGGCCTTTGAGCTCGAGGAAGCAGCAACATTCTTTTTCGGACCCATTTTCTGCAAAACAACAAAAAGCAAACCAAGAAAGAATGTTATAAAAGGCTTTTAGCGGTTAGTTATAAAATTAAAAATTTGGCATGGTAACAGTTAAAAAATAGATCGTTGCCAACCTATAAGAATGAGCAAGTAACCAAAATATAGCCCAAGCACCCCACTCAATAACCTCAACCACCCCATCCCCCCCTCCCTCACTTAGATAATTTCAAAGATTAAAGTGCCAAAAGCAGTGTGAAATGTGTGTTAGTGTCTCATTAAAAGGGTTGAGCAAGAGAGTGTCTTTTTCTTTAAACATTTTCAAGACAAAATGCTTGATATTTTTACACCAAAATGAACCCAACTCGCTCAAGCCATCCAATAGCAACATTACATAAACAATACATAGCATGTTAGCACTCAAAACATGAGGGTTAACGACCATGGGCTCGGTGTGCCGTACATGCAACTAAAGAAAGCCAAAGTGAAATGGGCATGTTTTAAAAAACTAAAACAGCACAAAAAGTGTTTAATTCCAAGTGAAATAAAAAATCCCAAGTCACTTTGACATTTTATCGTACACATGGCATGCACGATTTCAAACTACTACAACCAACTAAAATAAACACTCAATTCACTCCCAATTTGTTAAACATCAAGGATTAAAGGTTTTTAAAGAAATAAAGACACAAACTCTGAAGAATAATCAAGGAAAAATCAAATAAAAAACCCTAAACTATGCGCATAAAGATAACACAAATTGAAGACAACCTAAAGAAATTAAATTGAAATTAAACACATAGATATAAAAATTAACATAAACAAAGAAACAAAAATGCAATATAAAAGCCTAACATGTAATTTTCTAGCATAGACTAAAACTAAACATAAGACAAAATAAAGAAAAAGAAGAAGAGCCTTGATTAAACTTGAAAGAAATTGAATATTTTTCCTTGAATCCTTGTTGTTTGTAAGAAAAATGAAGAATTTTGAGAGTTTTAGATTGGGAAAAATGAAGGTTTGGGGGTGAAATGGATTTTAAAACTGCAATTTTTATATGGGACCCACTAATTTTCTGGCAAATATCAAGGTCACGGGCACTCCTCACACCCATGAATAATGGTCATGAAGAGTGACTATGAATGGATCTTTCAAACAGTAGCTCACAGATGGCTCACGGGGTCTTTTCACGGCTGTGAATACTTCCCGTGAAAAGACCCAGAAAATGTATTTTTCAGGCAGTAGCTCACTAGTGGCTCATAGGAACTCCTCAAGCCCATGAATAGTGGTCGTGATTGCATAGTGAGCTACTGTCTAGCAGTTAT
>CAOJBK012471856.1:0-11070 GCA_948294925.1 Codiaeum variegatum | reverse complement strand
ACAATGTCCAAAAATAGGTCAATAATTAATTTGTAGGTCTTATGCTGATGTATCACGTCAGACGGGACTGTTTTATCTTTTTCAACTATTTAAGACGTTTAGGGTTTATTCAATTATACTTTTATATGTATATCATAATCTTCTCATTAAAAACATTCATTTTTTCTTTTTTGTGAAGAACAATTTATGAAACTCAAAGAGGGACAAATAGAGGAAGATAAAAGCATCAAATTTATTTTAAATAAAATGGTAATTGTATGATCTATCCTAATTTTAAAATATTTTAATTTATTTAGTTAATCTGAAAGTTGGGATAATCTGAAAGTTAGCATTTTGATCGGGATAAATTTGATATTTTAAAAAAAATTAAAAAAAAAAAAGACAAAAGTAAACTTAAAGAGGAATATAGTGCAGTACAAATTCTAAATTACACATAAATTGAGAGTGGGATTTATAGTCCATGCAGGAGATTTAAAAAAAAAAAAAACCATTTAGTAATTTAACACCCAATCTCTGTTTGTTATTGCACCGAACTTTTGGAGATAAAATCAAAATATTTAGTTAGCCTTTGACTGGATAGCACAATAACTCTAATTTTCCAATAAACATATTCAACAGAAGTAGTGCATGCCTTGACAATAGTTAAATTGTAAGATTTTAAACTCAACCCATCTCTAATTGTTCTGCTTCGCATAATTCATAACTAATAAAAGGGATTCAAACTCAGCAATAAGACTTGATCCCTTTCTACACCATCAATTAAATCACCATAACAGTCTCTAACTATTATAACAATAAATGAAGTACTTGAACTGTTGCAAAACCTTACATCAACATTGGTTTTTTACATTGTTTGTTTGGAGGAATCCAGCTTCTAACTCTTGTAATGGCTTTATGCTCTGAATTAGAATTTGACATGGCTGCCTTAAGAGAATCTTGGAAGTATTCTTTTTGCAATTTTAATTGTGTGTGAAGGATTGAACGACTAGTTTCAAAAATTGCTTTACATATTTGAATCTAGATTGCCTAGCACACATAAGTAATCTTTTTAATTGCATTTTCCATACCAGCTTGTTACATAGTTGTGAGATTCTTCCCACTACTATGCAAATGGTAATTGAAAATTTGTTTTACGCCCCAACTAGTACAAACCATGTTGCTTTAGTGTGGTGGAAAGAAAAAATAGGTGATAAAGAGATCATTATCAGTTTTTGCAAATTAAGCATACAGGATTTTCAACAATTTTCCTATGAAAGAGAGATGGAGTTACAAGACTATTAGAGAATAGTCCCCATATGAAGGTCTTTGACCATTCTAGTTGATTTGAAGAACTAAATGCTCCATTGCAAGAGGGAGATTGTCTAAGAATCTTATACCCAAGCTTCACTCTATATCCCTCATCTTTGCACCATTGCCAAACCTAATGATTCTTCCCCACTTTAGAACTACTTAGGATAATCTTGTTTGCCTTGACTACTTCTTTTGAAGAAAACCTTTCAAACGGATTTCCATTTCAATTTCTTGATTTGGTGATCAAGTCAAAAACTGTTAGAGAAAATGATTGGTGGGGGTCTAGGTGAAAAAATCTTGAAGTTTTTTAGATTTGGGACCCAAGGCTCCCTCCTTATTTCTGTTTACTTCCCATTGATAATATTCTTTCCCGTACCTTACTTGATCTATTCCTAGAGTCTAGGATGCTACTCCATCCCCAGGAGGCTCTTGGAAGCCTTTCAGCTTCCCAAGAATCTTGAATGAGGGAAATAAATTGACTTTGTGGTCCTTTCCCATAAGAAAGATGGATATTTCAGAAGTATCCAAGGATTCTGTGCACCTAAGGCCATGTTAAAGTCAATTGTTTCTCTAAACCCCAAGCCACCATCATTTTTAGTCAAAGAAAGCCTAACCTATCTTTTTCATATATTCCTTTCTACTATGGATTTAAACCCACTGTGAGGCCCCATCCGAGTGGCCCGTGGATCTTCCAGCACCCCTTCAAGCTGGCATCTCCAAGGAAATCGACCACAGGAGGTCGAATTCTGCGTGGCGTCGTGGATTGTAGCCAGGTACCACATTTGTGCATCCACATGTGCTCGTTGGTGTGCACATGGTGTCTATAGTATATAGAGTCACCAGGTAATACTTTAAGAAATTAACTCCATTTTAGAAAAAAATGTTTTTTTTCCCAATTGAAAAAGTTGTTCTTGCTTAAACCAAATGGGGTTTGGGGATCCGTGATCTGATAAAACACTTTTTATGAAAATAGTTTTTACCATTTTTACATAACAACTTTTGGCTTAAAAAGTATGATTTCGGTTCAAAATGATTTTCTTATATGCATAAACAGGTATTTATGGTGCATGAACAGTTAAGCATGCCAGAATGATGCATGAACAGGTTATTATGCATATGACAATCACATGAAGTAGAAATAAAGACAAGATTTGCCAGGGATCCTTCCTCTATCCCATTTCAGGTTCTAGGGAAGGCACAATGCCCCAAAAGGAAACAATAGCAATTATAAAATGAAATAAAATAATTAAAATCAGAGGATCTCCCCTCCAATCTTATGATCTGGAAGGAGCACACATTCACCAAAAGCAGTTCCAATAATAGCAATAATAACAATAAAATACATACAATAAAATAATACAAAAAATATAACAAAAGAAATAAAAGGAAAATAATGGTTTAGAGTTGAAGTCGTGAAATGGCTTGCCGGCATAACTCTTTGAATGGAAATCAAAGCCCATGTCATTCTCCTTTCTCACGAAGAATGGGGTTGTTATGATAACAGGGAGTGGTTTGATTGTGTGTTCAAAAGCTAAATCAATTTTAATTTATAAAATTGTTTAATCGAGTAAGTTGTTAACCGATTTAGGTCATCATTAACAAAATGACTTTTGAATAACTGTAATGATTAGCTAAATTCATTTTAGAGTTTAAATTAAATTGATTTTATGAAAAATAATTTTCCATTGAAACATGCCTTAAATCAGATTTGAAGGGCTTAAAATAGATTTCTAATGGGAAACATGCCTTAATTTAATTTTAAAGGGTTTAAAGTAGTTAACTCTGATAAAAGAATATATTGTACCGATTTTACCTTTTTTCAAGGCTTCGAGATCGGTGGATTTGAGGGCTTAATGAAATATGAGCGGGTCTCTGTTGTGTTCGGAGAGCACTAGGGATTGTCTCTCTAAACTGGATTGGAAATGACTGAACTATGGAACTGGAGAGAGCCGTAACAATTCTGGAAATTTGGACTGATTGGGGAAAAATTGTAGTGTTTGGGAAGTGTTTCTGTGTATTTTACAGTGTTTGGAGGCTAAAAGTGTGTATGGAAGTCTGGAAATGTGGCTTAAAAATTCTTGTTAAATTGATTTGAAAATTACTGTATTTATAGAGGATCATATCAGAACCTCAGAAAATAAAAAGTATGTATGAACAGTGTTATGCACGTGTCAGGGACGTCACGCACGCGCCAAGAAGGAAACACATGCACGTGCTCATTTAAGCATGCACGAAAAGGCTTAAGCACAAGCGCCAGAGGAAACAAATGTGCGGCTTGTCATTGTGGGCCTGGGTTTCCAAGCTCAATTTTTTTTAGTCTGGCTCTATCTGATTCGATTCAGTTTTTTGAATTTTTGAGGTCCTTTTGAAGTCCAAATTGAACCCGATCATATCCGTTGGGCTCATATTAACGGGCCAGATTTGATGGTGCAAAAATATGAATATTTCTTTTAAATATGCAAAAATTTTCATGTAAACCCTTGTAATTTAAAATTTTCATCTCAATGGTTGCCCTAGATGCAACAAAAGGAACTGCCCCTTGACCCCGTTAAGTTCCCAAACCTTTGAGAGTCATGAAGCAACTAGCAATTCTAGTGGTGTAAAATTAAGGGTTCACAATTATCCCCTTATCTAAATTAGCTTCGAGCAGAAGTAGATTCTGATGATAGTGAACCCACAGGTGCCATGTCAAATTCTGAGCTTGTGATGATGCCATATCAGTTTCTGGGTTTGTGACAATGCTATGTCAGCCTCCATGCTTGTGGTGCGCCAAGTTAGGGATGCCAAATTTTTTGCAACTGTCATGCAGATCTTGGTGATCATGCCATATGAACTTATGGGCTTGTTGAGTTGTACCATGTGAGGCTTTAAACTCATCAGATTCTGAGCTTTAACAGGTAGTTGTAGTACCTTTGCATTGGGGTGAAGACTCTTTTGAGAGAATGCCACTAGATATGTGTTGGATGATGCCAGTAATTAGAGGGAGAAGCATGAGATTGTGATTTTATGCTTGATTGTATTTGGGCCCCAGTTGTGGGCTATTGTAAAAATAATTTCAATTTTTTTTTGTATACTGAACTTCAGTTTTTTTGCATCAATTTACGTGCTAATATAAATAGAAGTATGAAATTTGATTTTTGACTCAGAAAATGACTGTGGAAAATCTAGTTTCTTTTCTTTTTGCCCATAACATGGAACCCTTTTTCAGTCATGCGATGCATGGGTGGTGCCAGAAGCTGGACAAAGTGAGCCAGATCAACCTGGAAAAATACAGTATGACATCCTGGCCAACTCTTAGGGGTGTTAGGATAGACTAGAATTTTCTGAATGCCTATATCCATTTTTGGACTCCTGTTGATCATCTGTTTCGTTTTGGGGCTGGTATGGACGAGATGTGTCCAACTTTTGAAGAGTTTTCCTTTTTTTCTTAGGACGGACCTCGAGGCTAATCTGTCTATTCCAGTTGAGTGGGTAGGATTAACTCGTTTAAGAGATTATTAGGTTTGAGTTTTAAAGAGGCTTCAGATATGGTGAAAGATAATTTAGTGGACCCGCCTGCATTAGCCCATATGTTCTAGGAGGAAGGATGACTCCGCCTGGATGACCCAGAGACTGAAGGCCTATGCTTTTAGACGTACAGTTAGCTAATTTTCATTAGATTTGTTTTGTGGTCATTAAAAGTACACTGCTAACCCATAAGGCTAACATCTAAGTGGGTATAGGCACAAACTCTACCCAAGAATGATGCTTGGGTAGTTGTCAAGTTTATGCAAAAGCTATTTTGTCACTTTGGTATGCCTAAAAAAATCATTAGTGATAGAGGAACACACTTTTGTAGTGCACAATAAGGCAAAATTTTGAAAAAATGTGGTGTCACTCACAATCTTGCAACCCCTTAGCACCCGTAAACTAGCAGCTAAGTGGAGAACTCCAATTGCAAGTTTAAGAGAGTCTTAGAGAAGTCTATATAACAAAATAGGAAAATTTGGGCTGAAAAGTTAGTTGGTGCTCTATAGGCATGTAGAACTGCATACCGGACTCCCATTAGAACAACTCCCTTTAAGCTAAGTTATGGGAAGGCATGCCATCTGCCTGTTGAAATTCAACACAAGGCCTATTGGGCCATTAATAAAATCAATCTTGACTTGTTATCTATAGGTGAGAAAAGAGAGGTACAACTCGATGAGTTACGATTACAAGCTTATGATAATGCTAGAGCTTACGAGGAGAGGACCAAGAAATGGCACAATGCAAGGATTAAACAAAGGTGAGAGTTTTAGGTAGGTGATAAGGTTTTTCTTTTCAACTCTCAACTAAAATTATCCATGGGCAAGTTAAAGTCCCGGTGGTCTAGTATGTTCTTAGTAAAGCAAGTGCTTACCTATAGTACTGCTGACTTGAGTCATCCTGAGAAGGGTGAATTTAAAGGGAATGCCCAACAACTGAAACTTTATGTCGAGATGGAGGAATTCTTTGGGTTCATAGAGGTTTGGCACCTCCTAGAGGTAGAAAATGAAGCCTTACTTAACGTCTAGCTAAGGCGACATTAAAGAAGCAGTTGGTGGGAGGCAATCCATCGATTTTAAGTTTAATCCATTTCTTTTAAGCTCTAGTTAGTTTTTATTATTTTTATTTGAGTGAAAAAGGGTATAATGGTTGATCGGGAAGTTTTGTAAGAGCTTTCGAGCAGCATTTGTTAAGAAAAGGTGAGTAGTTTTTTCTATAGGAGGTCCCAAAATCCATGGCACGAACTAAAGGTAAGACTCATGTTCTAGTTCTTAAAGGTGCTTAACTACCTTTCCACACGGGCTGATTCATAGCCTATGCACCAAACCATGTGGAAGGCGGTTAAGGTATTATTTAAGGCAGAACCTTAAGCACTCTCCACACGGCCTAACTCACGGCCCGTGTGGAAGGGGCTTAAGGGATTATATAGGGTAGTTGCTAAATACATGTTCACACGGCCTGACTCATAGCTCATGTGGCAAGCCGTGAGCAAACTTTTAAATGACGTGGCATGGGACCCAAAAATCTTAGAGAACTCACCTATTTAAGCCCCTAACTATTTTGTAGCTGTCCCCTCTCCATTTTTCTACACTTTTTGAGCTTCAAACACAAAAGCACTCTCTCTCAACTGAATTTTACAAGAACTCAAAAGTAAATCATTTATTTTTCTTGAAGAATTGATAGGTTCTTTCCTTTTGCTTTTTATTTTCTTACTTTCTCATTTTTAATTCTTTTATTTTCAGATTAAATTAATATAATGAATGATTAGGTTAGCATTTCAGGTAAAGTTTGAATTTTGTGTGATAAAATGCTTAGGAGGTAGTTTGTTTGCCTTTATTTTCTTTTTATTTTGAATTATTACTCATCTTCTTGTAATTGTGTACTGCCATTCTCTTATCTTTTAGGTTTAGGGGTCGTTTGGATTGAAGGATTTGAAATCCATGTATTTTAACCAAATTTATGGATTTGTTCAAATCCGTGGAATTGAAATCCCACCTTCCACGTGGGATTTCAAATCCTTCATTTTTAAAATCTTAAATAATGATGGATTTTAACAAATCCATGGATTTCAACTTTAGTTTTTCAAACCGAACAATAAACAATTTTGAAATCCATGGATTTTATGAAATCCACCATCGAATTCCCCCATACCAAAAGACCACTTAAAGTTTTAGGTTAGAATTTCTTATCAAATTTGAAGAAATAGAACTCATTTATGCCTTGAATCCTTATTTGTTCATGAATATGAAAGTTTGAGAATGCTTTTTATTTTTGAAAACTCTAGTTTGGGGGGCGGTTAAAATTGTGCCTACAATGTGTTCGATAAAATGCCCAAGTAGGGCAAGGGGTGTCACTTTGTGTTTGTTTTTTCTTAGAAAGAGACCCCCTTTCACTTTTAATTGTTTTAGTCATTTGCATACCACACCGAACACATTTTCCTTTTTCTATCTCTTTCCTATAATTTTTGTGCCTAATTTGTGCTATTTGCTTAAATGTTGGGGATGGGACTTAAGTGGGGTGCTTCAGCTTAATGTCTGGTTATTTCGGGTATATTTCCAGGTTGGTAATGGTCTGATTTTAGTCATTACCATGCCAAAATTTATACATTAACCACTGACGATTTTAATTTTCTTTGGTTCCATTTGTGCCTCATTATTCTTTTTGCATATTATGGGGCCACGCAAGTAGACTTCTTCGTCTTCTAAAGCTGCCAACAAGTGGCCAGCAACCTCCTCATCCCCCTGCAAGAGGAAAGAAAAAAAAGCCCCCCACATCTCCTTAGCCGGCACGCCAGGAGCCGGATTTCCCCATATATAATCTTAATCACCTGAGCATCCAATTCCCTCAAGATTGCCAAAAGAAAAGGCTTCAAAATTTGGGAAATAAACCCTTTTCCCCTCATTTACAGTAGATTGAGAGTCTTTGAGAGGGAATGAGATTGAGGACGAGCTGAAGCATTTGTAACTCTAGCCTGTTTAGAAAGGTCTTTTCCGAATCATGAATCTAGCCTATAGAGAACTCACCCTGGAGTTTTATTATACATTGAGTTAGGATAAAATAATGGTGAAGATGACTAACAATAGCATGAAGTTTAGGTTGGGGCTTGTGGACCATGAGCTCACTTTTACAGACTTAGCTATTACTTTTGGTTTATACAAAAAAGATGAAATCAAGACTGACATATTCTAAAATACACCTCTGTATTTTCATTCTCGTGAGGGACATCCTGAAGCATCCAAAGTATGGGCTAAGTTTAGATCGGGTAAACAGAATATGGGAGCAAGCAAAGCATCAAATTTCAAGTCATTAGCCCTGTGGTGTACTCATTACATCATTTATAGGTCTATCTCGCCATGGGTTGGTTCTGAGGGTCATGTGACTACCTTAGACCTATTATACATGTGGTGCATAAAAGAGGACATATGATGCAAAGTAGCCCATTGTTTGATATACATGCTCAAATAACAGGCCAAAAAAGGTATAAAGGGACGTTTGTATAGCAGCCATTACATCGCCAGGCAAGCTCGATACTTGAAGGTGGATGGTGTACTGGATAACATGATAGTTGATGGGCCTATCTCTTATTTCCAGCCTAGATGCTTGGAAAATATGCTTTAGAATTATAAGTTTCTACCCAAATAGCCTCCTTCAGGAGATCTCACCAGTACAATAGCCCTTAGTTGATCAGCTATGCCTTCCCCAGTGGGTCCCTCATCTTTAGCAAGACCTTCATCCACCTTTGCACACCCCTCCTTATGAGTCATTTGCTGAGGCTCCGACATTCATTGACTGAAGGGGCCTTTAGAGAGATGGTGAGAATAGGGAAATGAAGTAGACCCCCTTTGAGGCCCAGATGATCCGGCTTTAGTCATAAGTGAGCAAATTGAGCATGGAGCAGCAACATATCCATACTATGCAAAAAGAGGTTTTGAAGGAGATGCATAATGAATGGAAGCATGGGAGATGGATTGGAAAGGTCCTGGGAAAGATTCTGAAACACTTGGACTTGAAAAAGCCAAAGAGACTTGTGTCACCTACTTCCTATAGAGATGAGGCTCCTCCAGCAGACGATCTCTATACTCGGGTTGTCACGTATGATAGTGCCTCTGATCTTAAGGATGAGAATTATGAGTAGAACAGTTCTCTTGAGAAGGAGATACATTCTAGCTCTGACGCCGAGATTGCGGATGAGGTAGCTGAGAATTATGATGTCGAGATTGGTACTGGTGATGATGATAGCGGATATGGTATGGAGGCTAATCCATGACCTGAGCATGACCCCTTTTCACTCACTTTTTACTTTATTATTTTAGTTTAACATACTATTTATTTAGTTGGTCTATACTATTTTATTTTGGATTTCTATTTTCTTTTTCTTTATGTGGATTGTCCTAACTTGGATAATTTGTCTATTATTTTGTAGTTTCGATAAGAAACCAGTACTAACCTTGGCTTGTAGTGATTAATATTTACTACATAGCATGGATATTTTAAGAAGGCTGGACTCCTTTCGTTTCAGGGCAGTATCTCATTCTCCCTCTTGTCCTTCTTATTCTTTTAAACACATTGAGGGCAATGAGTATCTCAAGTGTGAGGGGTGATTGATTGATATCATGTGATGAATGCTTTATTTTTTTTATGAATGATGCATGAATGCCTAAAATAGGAACAACAGAACTTAAGCATTACACAAATAGGTTATAAAATGTGATTTTCTTCAAACTTGAAAAAATGGGACAAATTATTTTAATCACTCATCTAGGTGCTAGTTTTCACAAGAACTTTGGTTCTTGATTAAACTTTGAACAGGGTAGTCGATTAGTAGGAATCCGCCTTAGCACGGTTTACATGACTAAACTCTAGGGCATTTAGTCACTTTTTGAGCATTTGGTCCTTTTCTTTGGCATGAATTAGATTAGCAAAGTATAGCTAGTACCCTAGGCCTTGATTGATTTTCTTGGAAAATAAAATGAAAATAATTGTGATTAGTGCATTAATTTGAAAATTAATAAAAGGGGACTTGGAAAATCATTATCTATTTTGTTGGTTTCTTGTTCTAAAAAGCAATATCTAAAAGTGAAATCATGAATAGTATTAGTAGTCAGCTAAACAATTCCAAGACTAGTTGAGTAACCGAGGGTCAACACTAGAAAGTGTTTACCTTAGCGTAAAAAGGCTAGTGATGAGTTTAGCTAAGTCGGGTCCCTTTAAAAATGAAAAAAGTCATGATTATGTTACTCTAAAAAGTTTCAAAACTTGTTTTCAAGGAAATCCAGTTGGTTGCTATAGGTAAAGTTTAGTTTGAATGACTTGATAAATGCTATGCTTTTGAGACCAAATGCTCGATTTTGTAATTTTAATGCCTTAGAGCTAGGTTGTATGAATTATGCGTCCATAGATTTCAAATTCGATAACTTTGTTCTTTGTTTAACTGATGAACCAAGGTATTGTGAAAATTGTGCACCTCTATGAGTAATTGTTTTTCTTTTTTCTTATGTTTTGAGTCTTGAGAAAAGAGCATTGAAACATGTGTTGCTACTGTGTTTAAGTTTTCTTGAGGATAAACAAAAGTCTAAATATGGGGGAGTTTGATATTTAGCTATTATTAATTCATTTTACCCTATTTTGTTAGTAGTTTTCCTTCTCAAATTCAATTTAATTTGCTTGTCGTAGTGTGTTTCAAGCTCTTTTTGAAATTCAACCCATTTTCAGAAGCTAGGTAGTAATCTAATAGGATTTTGGCATGAAATTTGAGACAAAGGAGCATAAACGGAGCAAGCAAGAATTCTTAGACTGCCGTATGGTCCACCTGGTAGCCTATGTGATACCCCTTTAAGCCTTTGCCCCCTTTCCAGTAAACACGGAATGGACATTAGCTTAACTGCCTTCCACATAGCTTAGCTCATGACCCGTGTGGCAGACCATGTGGAGGTGTGTTAAGCTACTACTATCCTTAGTCTAGAATGGAGATTTTCATGCTTTTTCTTGTACAGGCTCACTCAAAGACCGTGAACCAGACAATGTGATGTCCAGAAAAAGCCCTATAAAGGGGTTTTTAACCCCCAAAAAGAGGGTGTTTTGGAAAATCTTGGATTTTTGGTCCTAAGAACTTCACAAAACCTTAGATATTTTTGGTCCTATGAATAACATATATTCATAGATAAATTATACATTATATATATATATATATATATATATATATATATATATATATATATATTAAAAATAATAAAAATATACATCATATATAATATAACTTATATATTCGATATT
>CAOJBK012469345.1:0-13296 GCA_948294925.1 Codiaeum variegatum | reverse complement strand
AAAACCCAAATTATTTTGACAATTATTCATCTGGAAGCGGCAATACTGCTACATGTGATGCGGACCGAGTACCATCAAGTACACTTTGGATTTGTATTCCCAAGGTTGGCTCCCCTATCATCACAGATGATGAGCTAATGGTCGTTTGCAATCTTGCTGTTGCTAATGTAGGGTCTATAGCTAGGTTGATGCGAGCAAACATGCAGATGGGGTGTGGTTGGATTGTTGATTGCAGCAGTGTTGATGCTGCAAGCACAATTCTGAAAAATCTTCGGAGTTGTCCTGGAATGTTCTTTCAGATCGAATTCAGGTTTGAAATTCAATTCTGTTAATTTCCTCACAATTTCTCAGATCTTTCTGTCAAATTAGAACTGACATTTGCATTTCTTAGTGGCTATTCTGCTTACCTACAGTTTCGACATTTGAGCTTCAGCATTTTTTTTATAGTAATTTTGCATTGGGAACTAGTGTCATGAATTTTTGATATTCTGTTCTTGTGCAAGTTTCTTGCGTGCAAGCTAGAATTCAGTGTAATTTAGAACTGTCACTGGAAGTTCTTGGTATATGCTCTCTCCCTGCAGTAACTTGATGTTTGGCATTTTCCTTCAAATGTTAATTCTGCTTGGGAGAAGTTCTCTGTTTCTTATTAAGAAACTAAAGGCTTATGTAGTTTCTTTTCCACGAGTGTGCTCACTCTCTTTCACTTGGCAGGAGAAAGATAATTTGAGAGTATTAACCTAGGGCCATATTCAGTCTCTAGGAATTGGATTCAATTTCATGTTCAGTTGTAATTTGAATAAAATCATTAATATTATTTTATTTTCCTAAAAATGAACTTGAAATGGGAAGCTTGGTGTAAAAAGAGAGACCATTTTCATTTCCAAAGCAAACCAAATGTAATGTATCTTCTCATGTTGTTTCAAATCTTGCAATAACACTTTCTTAGGCTTGGGCTGAAGTTTCTTCCTTTTGCTGTAGTCACCCACTCTCATTCTTGTCCTTATGCATCTTGGCCATAGATGTATCGTGCTGCATACAATCTCTTGCTTATTGTAGTCATTGCCACTGCATGGTTAATTGGGTTGCATCGGTTAAATAAATGGTAGCTAGATGTGTATAATGTTTTATCTGTTGGTTATTTTTGCATGACAGTGTAATGTCTGTTTAGTCCTTTCTAACCTGAACCTGACAACAGATTTTTTTTTTTGGTTTGTTAGTCACCCAGGAAACAACTATATTATGCCATTCTCAGTGAAGTCTGATGGAAGCTCTGCGGAACTTGTATCACCCCAGATAAAATCAGAGAATCATGGGACTGCACAGCAAGCTGGATATTCCTTTGGTGGGATGGACCCTTCACAAGGAGGTGACATTTCACTTTTGATAATCTGTTGGTATGTCTTTTTCCCTTCTCTTGAAAAATTGAAGCCTTATTCTCAGGCGGCCGTGCTGTTTCTGCTGCTAATGAGCAAATGTGGATGTACAAGAGAAATGAAATTGAGATGCATCCTGTTCCGGGGAATATTCCGAGCATGCCTGTGGGAACTCAGGGAAGACCTATTCCCCCACCACAGCAGTTTCACCCATCCCAATTTGGCCGACCTGTTTACCATCCTCCAACCAGCACATGGGATCCACGAGGATTACATCATCATGTTCCTTTGAACCCTATCCCACCAGCAGTAATGCCTAATAGCTTTCAGGGGAGCACTGTTGCTCCTCCGTTTATTCCTGCTTCTGTGACTCCACTAGCACAGCTACAGCGACCTCCAATGCCGCATTTTGACCAAATGTTCTCCTTACCTGTTGTTCCACCACCTTTATCATCCATACCCCCTCAGCCTGACATACCTCCTCCACCTCCACTCCCCCCTTCATCTGTTGCACCACCACCATTAGCATCTATACCACCTCATCCTGAAATACCTCCACCACTGCCCCCATCCCCACCTCCTGCTCCTCCACCACCGAGTTCGCCACCTCCACCTCCACCTATTGCAGAATATACTGACATGGAAAGTTCTGTAAAATCTAAGCAACTTCAGTGGGAAGGCACACTCTGTAAAAGTGGAGTTAATTATTGTACAATTTACGCCTGCAGAGTTGATTCTAATATTTGCAAATATTCAAATCCTCTTTCTGAACCTGTAGAGTAAGAACCTCCCATACCATTATTTCCTTTCTCAATGATTCAATTTTGTTTGAAAATAAGATAATTATCTCTGTCTTTTTGACTTAATACTGGTGCAGATGGCCATCTAAACTAGATATGACCAAACGCACAGATTTCAGGCATGTGAGATCAACATTTACAAGCACTCCACCACATAAAGTGAGTCCATTAATAAAACTCTACTGAATTTTCTCCTCTCATGCACACATATTTTGCATATATGCCTGTATTGTTGAGGTCTTTAAATTATTAATTGATCCTTTTCCGTAAATTTAACACTAGGTTTTCAGAATCAACTAAGCATTTAAAGGTGTACTGCAATTCACATCAGGGATCTGAATTTAGCAATTCTATACCAGAACTGAACTGCATAATTTGTGCTGTGTTTAAGTGCTATTTAAGTTGATTTTTGCAAACTGCCATTATTTCCCTTTCTTTTAAGGATGGTCTTATTGGGGTTGTGATTCTTACATTGGAGCTTTCCTTTAACCAGCATAAACTTTTATGAATTGGTTCCACCTTCAATTAATAGATTTTTCACTTCAGAAATTATCTAGTGCTTCTGCCTAGTGCGTTCCAAGTTACCTCAAAGCTGATAGATCTTGTGATAAGCCAAATATGTACAAGTGATGTCAGCATGCATTGGATGTTGTTCATATGCATGATTTTCATATCCATGCTAATTTCTCATTACTTTCTTTTTGGGTTTTAATTCTTGATGCAGAGGGAGGTGTGCCAGTTGATCCCGTCTTCTATGAGTGACCAAAAAGGCGTAAGTTTGTTTGTTTTATGAAGTATTTGGTAATAAGCTAGTTTGTTTGTTTTATGAAGTATTTGATAATATGCTTTTCTTAGTAATTAAACATTTAATAGATTTGTTTCAACTCTAAGACGGAGTTAATCAATCATTTTCTTTTCCGATGTCACACAAAAAACAACTAAGTGAACATTTATCAATAACATGTTCAGAATTCATTACATCATATAGAGGCTTCTGTAATCTTAACTGACACATTCTATAAGCACAATCGAAATAAACAGGATTTGAAATTAGAGATAGTTATACTAAAACTTTCAAACTGCAGTTTCAGGACTTCATATCATACTTGAAGCAGAGGGAATGTGCTGGAGTAATTAAAATTCCAGCTGTAAATTCCATTTGGGCAAGGCTCCTTTTCATACTCCCATACTCGCATGAAATGTGTTCGATGCTCTCAATTGCACCAGATTCATCCAACTGCCTTATAGGTTTGGTTTTGCCGAAAGAGACAAATTTTGAATGGGTTTGACCATAATTTGGAGTGTAAAGAAGCTCAGATGAGTCTCAACAACCATGCAAGTGGTTCTTGAAGCCTCCTCAAGGGCATGCCATTTGCCAGACACTTGCAGTGATCAGAAGAATACTGGAGATGAACATTGATTTCCACTCCTATTACATAAGAATTTTCACTCCAATGAGATTTTAAATCCAGCAATATGGTTGTTTCAAAGCGCTTTATCATGGAGCGTTAGATTTAATTAGGAAGAATGAATTCTCTTACCTACTAAAAGTAAAAGAATTTTATTAATCTAAGATGATGAAAGTTTTCTATTCTTAAAATAGATGAGATAATATAAATATAAATTATTAAATGTAAATAAAAATTCTCTTTTACTTGGATTGTAAATGCACGCTGAAGTTTCTCAAAAGTTGATTTTACACTTGAATAGACGTCTTATTCAAGATGATTCTAACAAATATAATTCAATTACATTATAACATGAATTGCAATTGAATCTTTTCTTGAATTTGGTTTGATCCAGAGATGTAGCGTTCTGTTCGCTTATAGCGGTGGTTTCATGGATAACAATTTTCATCCAGAGATCTACCCAAAACATTCACATATACAAAACGACAACTATTTTTTTTTTAAATAGAAAAAATTTAATTGAGTCAATTTAACGATACAAAGATATAAACTCATATACAACCATAAAGGTGATACAATAACTAAGTTAAAAATATAATAAAATAGTCTAATGTTTACAATTTGATAATACTATAGTAATGAAAATACATATGATTCAAATTTGACAATAAGATTAGAAAATTTACATTGATGAAAAAAATTAATTTGGCAAAAAAATTTACATCATTTTAATATTATATAAACTAAAATAAGAAGTGATTCTAAACTAATTATCGTTATGCCAATTACAAAATTATCCATTTGAAGTTGAATTCAGTAAGTGAAATAGGACCCATACAAGGACAGAATTCGGAGAGGCGGGCGCCTATTGGCATTGGTTAAGCTTGAGAAAAACCCTTTGTGCTACAATTTTACCAGACGCCTACACTTACTCTCACTCGCCCTCAGTTTGATTTTTGGATCTGTAATCCCTCTGAAACCACATAAACATGTCACAACAGAGCTGGAATAGCAACAATAACAGAAATTTCTCCAAGAACCAGAAGAAATTCGTCCCCAAAAATCAACATCAAAACCAAAATACTACTAATCGTTCGCTCTCCAATTCTCTTAGACAATCGTTTTCAAAGCAATCCGATGGCGCCTCCTCAACTGTGACGGGTAATAGTGCCTCTAGTAGGGGACGGATAGGGGATAACCGAGAGTGGCAGGTGTCTAGCAGAGCAGTAGCTGGGTCACAGGGCGGTGGTAATTTCGTGAACTACTTGCCGCAGCATGAGGGTGGCGGCTGGGCTTAGTGCTGAGGAAGGAGGATCGGATCCTGTGGAGTCGCAAAGAGTTGTGGATCTTTTGAATAGGGAATTGAGTTGTTTGCTCAAGTTAAGCCCTAGAGAGTTCTGGAGAGAAGGTAATCTTCCATTTGGACTATAATGTTTCATTTATTTTTAAATTTTATGTTCATTTTTGGTCTGACTAGATGTTTGTCTTTCTTTCTTTCTTTCCGTTTTTCTAAGTTATGGTTTAACCTTATTATTGCTGCTTGTTGGCTGATGGTTTTGCTCTCACTAAAATGCTTAAGATTGCTTTGTTTATTTGGTCAAGGATTAATACTAATGTTTTACATAGTTTGAAATTGAAGATGGAAGAATTGAAAATAAGGACAATCGAGCATTATTTGCCAACTATAGGAATAACATGAGATATTTATGGTATTTGCTGCCCATAGTTTCTTATTGATGCCACATGCAATCATGATCTGAACAGTAATATAATTGTTGTGGTTTCATGTCTGTTATCATAAATGTGAGAGACATTTAACTTTTGTAATAATATCGCAGCTTTACCCTCGGTTTACATTTTTTCAGTGGCTAATGACAACTCCTTGCATGAATTTCTGGATCGCTTCTTAAAATATAGGAGCAGATGGTATGATTTCCCACATCGTGGAGCTAAGGGCATTATTGCAGTCATCATTGTTGGAGATGTTGATCTAAGTCGCCGTGTTTTCATGGTATTATATCGCATGTAGGCTCCCATGCTTTATACTACTATGTTTTTATTTCTTTCATTCATTTTCATCATTTTACGCTACATGATTTAATGTTGTTTACTGCAGATCTTCCAACAGGGATCCAGGCGCTCTAGCTGTTGATACCCTCAGTTCAAGAGATCATGCAGGTGGGTTCTCTCTCTTCATCATATTACGTGTATGATGCATTACCCTCCCTCCAAAATGAAATGATTTTATTAGGAATGGTAAAAGAAATGCAGCTGATCCACAAAACTCAACTCAAGTTCCAAGTTAATTGGGTCGGCTATATAGGTTCGCCTTTTCCACTTGCGGTGGTTTGGAAAAGGCGAATCCATTAGTCTTTTCCTCTCTCTCTCTCTCTCTCCAAATATTTACAAAATGAGGGGGGGAAATTAAGCATTTGAAAAGATACCCATAAAGTTGTCAGGAACAGAAAGGGCAAAAACTAACATATCATAGGCCTACTAGGATTCAAGTAGCCTTGGTTTGAATTTTTATTTGTGCAACTTTCTCATTTTCTTACATCAGTCCTTACACATTTTGTTCATTAATTATGTACATAGTTCTTTTGCAGGAAAAAAGGTTGCTTGACTTGCCCAAATTGCTGGATATATGTGCTATATATGGTCTTGAAAATGAAGAATTGACCCAATTTCCGGTATTAGTCTTTACCATCACTTCTATTCACTGAGTTCTTCATAAATCTGTTGCCTTTGGCATTCACTGGGGTTTATTATGTTCAGTGTACTAACGAATACTGGTTCTTGACTCGCGCTATTATTATTTGATGATATTCTTTTATGCCCTAAATTGAACTTCAATGCTCTCTCTCTCTCTCTCTCGCATGGTTTTATTTTTCTCCAGGTTGAGAATGCTTTGCAAGCACAACCTGGGATCCGTGATAATTTAACTGCCATTGCGTCTCGTTTTCTGGGCATTGTTAATACAATGTATCAACGCTGCATCTCATCTTTGGAGGTAACTCTTTCAATATATGACAAGACCCTTTTGCTTCTCATGAATCATGTCTTGAATTGATATAGCTGTTTGTGGATGACTTGTTAAAAGTAATGTTTCCTCATTTTACTCATCAAATAATTTTCTAGACACATATTTCCCCATATTGACTCCAGTTTGATTTGTTTCTGGGAACTGAACCAAGTCTGATGCACGTATGTACATTCTGCTACTGTGAGCTGAAATTTTAATCTGATACTGTTTGCTCTCTCTCTCTCTCTCTTGCAGCAGTTTATCAATTTATTTTATTTTATTTTTTGCTTGATTTTGTATGACGTCAATTTAAATTTATATATTAGTGATGGGTCTTTTAATTCACAATGCACATATAATAATATGTAATCATCCTGTTTTTTGATGTTTTTGGTATTTCAAGTAGCCTCTCATGCTTTTAATTTTTCTTTACATTCACTTCAAGCAAGACTGGTGAGCCTGCTGCTATTTATGGGAAGGAAGAGATTTTAGAAATGAAAACTCTGCACTCTAGTTCATGAGTGATAGTTATAAATTCTGTTGGGTCAGAACCATGACTCATGTTTTAGCTGAATAAAATACAATATCGTTATGGCCTATAGGTATATTATTTTTATGTGACTGATGATATTATTGTAATTATAGGCTTTATTTTCCTCTCGAAGCCATGGAGACCTTGGATACAGTTCTCTCTATAATGATTTCTTAGAGGTGAGTTATTTTTACCTTGTGAACTCACAGCACATCTTTTCTCTTCCTGCTTGTTGATTCTCTCTCTCTCTCTCAGATGAACAAGTTATTAAGGCATTGGCTTCACATATATATTGATATGATAGACAGAAGTGATATAGTTAACTTTTTTCTGGAAGGATTCTCCATGCAATTTGTCAATACCGTCTTATAGACTGAAGTTGTATGATTGGCTAAAGCCTCCTGTCACTAGCTATAGCTGATAATTATGAATAGATGGATTCTGATTCAAATATATTCATATTGTGTACAAGTTATTAAGGCATTGGCTTCGCATATATATTGACATGATAGAAGTTATATAGTTAACTTTTTTCTGGAAGGATTCTCCATGCAATTGGCCAATGACATCTTATAGACTGAAGTTGTATAATTGGCTAAAGCTTCCTGTCAGTAGCTGATAACTATGAATAGACAGATTCCAATTCAAATATATTCGTATTGTGTACTATTTTCTGTTGTTAATCAGATCCATTGTCATTTTTGAGATCTGTTCTTTTCGCTTTCTAGGTGATGGACTTTATAAATGATGCAATTGTTTCTGTGGATGCTTTTGTTAATGCCCACAAACCAGCGACTCTATTCTTTTCATGCCCTGTAGAATTGAGGTACTTGTTATCATATGGAATTTTTCAATCTATATAACAGGAGGGGCTAGATTATTTTCAGTTATGTTGAACTTCTGTTTGCATGACATATGGAGTTTCAATTGTTCTCCTTTCTTGGTGGTTTTCCTTTTTTTTTTTTGAAATTTTTGTCGGTGTAATAGCTTTATTGATTCTAATTATATGCCATTTATTGATTCTAGGCCTCATTTGTGCATCCTTCATTTTCAGCTAATTATTAGAAATTAGGCTTCTGTTTATAACAAATTCTGTTGCCTTTTCAGTGATGGGAATGAAGAGTTGTTGATCATGCTTGCAAGATTGCATGATACTTTGCTGCCATCCCTGCAGCGGGTGTTCTGAATCATCTTGGCAGGAGGAGATGATGGAATGATATTGAATATTGCTGTTAGTTTGAAGATGTTGTCCAGCAGAATTGTCAATTTTGGTTGGAAATTACTAGACTTCTGCTATTTAACTGATGGAATTGTCACAGATTACCTTCACATTCCAGCTATAACAAAGATGTTTCCAGAAAAAGTAGATGATCCTGTATTAAGGGCAGATATATTGATTCAAACATTTAGGGAGATCAGTGGAGCTCTACTGTACACCCTGGAGAACCAGAATAGAGATACTTTTCTTCAAAATATTGATAAGAACGGCCATCTAATGGACAGGCTACTGACCTTACAAAATACTGGTAAGGATCCTTAACAGATTTTATTTATTTAAAATCACTCAACTTGCATGGATAAGGATATCCTCATGGTACCAAGGGCTCCTCGCTTTTGTTTTGAGAGAACTAAGTAAAGGAATATACTTCTGTTTGTTTTACTGCTAATGGACCTACTAACTCTTCTCATGGGGATGATCCATGCATAAGATGAAATTGCTCATAGTTGAATGAAGGTATACCTGAGATGCCTCAGCCTTTATGGTTGAAGGAAATTATGTATTGCTTCTTTTATTTGGATAATCAAGGTGCTATTGTTATGCTGCTCAAATCTGATAAATAAATAATCAACCTTCAGATCATAACTTGTGTTTATGAGAAAGGTATAATGGCTCGTGCTTTGGTGCAATAGCTTTTGGCTAAGCATACATGGTTTATTTGTTGCCCTTACTGCCTGAGTTGGAAATTGTCAATTTGCTTACTGGTGGAAAAGGCCATTAAAATTGTTTTATATTTTTTCATGACTGCTATTTTTTGTGGGGGCACTTATAATTAATATATGGGGAGAAAAAAAGATCTACATAGGTATACTAGTTTGATACTAGTCTTGGATTTGGATTGAGTATATTCTTTCAAGTTCATATATCTTTTTGGGCCTCCCAAGTATATGGAACTTGTAGCAATCCATTCTTATTTGTTAACTTGTTTCTTCCAGGATGGATATTCATGGATGATGAATAGTTCCAGTTTTTATCTGGAATGATAATATCTTCTCTGAAAAGCAGTGCTAAGGAGCAAGCAATTATGCCAACATCTGTTCCAAGCAGCAAGGTTGAGATCAACGAAGATACTGTTATAATGGAGTCCAAAATAAGTCAAATAAAGGACCTATTTCCTGATTATGGTAAGGGATTCTTAGCTGCCTGTCTTGAAGTTTATAACCAGGATCCAGAAGAAGTCATTCAAAGGATACTTGAGGGGACTCTCCATGAGGATCTCGTGTGCTTGGATATGTCACTTGAAAACATGCCAATCCCCAAGTCTGCTTCAACCATTAGCAGAAAGGACAAGGGGAAAGGGAAGTTGGTTGATTCTATTCCGCCCCCCTTGGCAACACCGATGCACTCTTCTAGTACAGTGGTAGCTGGAGAACGGCAATCTGATAGTCTCTGTTTCATCCTCATCTAGGGTTGGGAGGTTCGTTAGAAGATCTAATGATACACCACATTATACTCTTGATACCATAGATGACAAGGATGCTGCTAGGACTGCTGCCCTGATTTCACAATATGAGTATGAGGATGAATATGATGACTCCTATGATGATCTTGGTTTGAGTGTTGCAGAGTCTGGGTTTCAGGATAATGAAATATTAAGCGATAGAATCAGCTCTAATATGGGGAAGTCTTCTGGGAATGAAACTAAAGATTCTGTTCAAGTCCAAAATACAAAGTGGGGATCCAGGAAAAAGCCACAATATTATGTGAAGGATGGGAAGAACTATAGTTACAAGGTTGCAGGTTCAGTTGCAGTTGCAAATTACAAGGAAGCTTCACTGGTTAATCAAGTTCAAGGGGAACAAATCTATGGTCTTGGAAGGGTGGTAACATTCCTATAGGTGCAGCGAAGAAGTTGTCGGAGTATCAGGAGTAACAGGAACATCAGAAGGAATCTGATGAACCTTAGACAGAAGGCAGAAGGAACACAAGGAATCCCAGAGGAGCAGCTCGAGGAGGAGAAAGGCTGAAAGAATCACATGAAGAGAAAGATAACCAATCTGATGGTGAGTCAGAAGGGGGAGGAGGAAATGCAGGGAATTTCAGGGGCAGAGGAAGTAACTATATTAGGAAGGACAAAGCCATGAAGAAGCACTTCTCTGGACTGTCTGGCTTTTAGGTGCTCAAAGAAAAGATAATTTTATACAGAAAATTCACATTTTACCAAAGATAATGTTGAGAAACCACGTTTTCTGTATAGTTTGGGTTCATAAGAAGTGATCCACGAGAACACTATTTGTGGGTTCGATAGGGAAGGGATAACATAGAAGGAAAGATATACAGTGATAAGTCGTTTCTCAATTGCTTGCCTTTTGTATTCCCCTTATTGTTTTAGATGTGGGGTCTTGATCAATGAAAATATGTAGCAATTAAAAGATTTTTTTTTTGATAATTAGCAATAAAAAGATTTGCTAATGGTTTGTTCAAGAAACGGCCAACATCAGCATAAACAACAATGAACTCATCACTAAATCTTATATTTGCCATAGTAATAACCAATAGCGTTATATAACACAACATTTTCATGTGTAGAGTCCAATGGTACAAAATCCCATCACCATCAATAAAACGATCATTTATAGTTTTTATTCAACCCCAGATTATAATGAAGTTTAAGCCGAGTATATTTTAATGGACAACATAACATAACCCCTAGTCCATACGTCACAGAAATGAAGTAAATTAAATTATTCCTGCAGATGTTTATTATGTAGCCACCGATGGCTACTCAAACCTCTTCATCACCATTATTGACTGCAAAATGCCCGAAGTTTCTATCCTAGAAAATTGGAAAAAGAAATATAAACATTAGATAAAAAAAACACAATCTGGTAATGATATTGATACTGCATAGGTACTGATATCTCCTAAGAATAAAATGACTAATTCAGTGGATATGCGATAATATTGACATGGAACCACCTTAGATAACATCCGCTGTTTATTCAGAAACTGAGTCCTGGCTTTATTCAGGACCGAGTTTGGTGAGCGGAACATTCTCTGCGGCAACAAACATATATCACTTAAACATCCAACAAAGACAGGATAAAATAGAGAGAGAGAGAGAGAGTGTATTGAGGAAGATTAGAAACTCACCTTTTCACTACTAGACATCTGATGTTCAGCACCTTGAAAATATTTTTTCTTTGGCATGAAACCAAAGACATCATGAAGAAGCTCATTATCCTGTTTCAACAGGATCACACGTCAAGAAGCTAACAAACAATATATATAACAGTAAAAATTAAATCTTCATCAGAGGGTGAAGCGACAGAGTTATGGTGATAAAAGCAAACCTGCATGTGCTTAACAAAGCCACCACCAAGAAAGTGCTTTATATAGTTGAGCTGCCAAAGAATATAAATCACAGGACCTTGAATACCCTTTCACTATACAACAAAATCGTTAATACAAATAGGTATATGAAGATGAGAGAAAAACCTGTATCATTTGAGACCATGTAGAAGTTTGTAGTGAATCTCCTCCAATCTTCATTGACACTTCTGGTGAATAACCACCCTGGCAAGATTAGAAGTAAGGCATCTAATTAAAGACAATGAAAGAATGAAGTTTTTCACAAATAGAGATAGGAATAAATGAATACCTCAAGAAACTCCAAGACATCCTTGAATAAATTCCGCTGGCTATTAAGATCTTTCTTAGCAGATCCTTTCCCACCTGCCTCAACAGAAAGCTCTCTCACTTGATTCAAAATTTTTGCTCTCAATCCCTGAATATGAACTAATCCTTCCCGATATTTATTTGCTTCTGGAGCTGAGCCATTGGTAGAACTTTTAACTTCTTTAGCAAGCTTTTCTAGACATCCGATCTCAAAGATTAAAGCTAGTGCTTCACCAGCTGCAATGCGCACAGATCGGTCATCCTTTTCCAGCAGACCAGAAAAATAAGAAATAGTCCTGCATCAAACACCAAAATAATAACAATTATTTTTTGCATTTTTATGCAGGTTGCCAGTCAGTGATTTTCGTCCTTTTAAAGCAAGATTCATCTATTGCACAAAAGCAGCCAAACTGCCATACAAACACAAAAATCCACTGATTTTACAAAAAAAAAAAAAAGGACAGAAGCTAGCAGGTTAATGACTCGGTATGCTGGAACCGAAGTCCAATAGAAGCCAGAGCAAAGTCAAGTTGAAGGCAAATGCAGAATATAAGAACAAAGAGGAAATCCTGACATAAAAATTTTACTCACTCTTGCCAATCCTTGGGATCAAGTTTCCATCCATCCAAGGTTGTCAAAAGAAATGCCCAGGCAGACACCACCGCTGTTATTACAGGTGCCGAAGGCTTGGCAGCAACAACCTGAAGTGAATAGTACTGATTAATTTGTGAACCAAGACAAATAAGCATGCACACATGGAATTAACAGGTAAGCGCATACAACATAAGTATCACCACCTTAAAAAATCACACAAACACTTCAGTAGAATATTCTTGTTAGAAAATCACCAAAAACTAAAAGAGATGAAAGGAAATAGATACGCACATTAGGACCAAGTTTAGGCCGAACCACTTGCCACATGATTTGCATTGATCTTTCAGTTTCTGCTGGTTCATTGCCACCAACAAAAGTGGCAATAGCCAAGCACTCCAGTAGCTATCATAATCAATAGTAATAAAAAGAAAAAGATTCAGCATAACAATAATTTTCATCAAACGGAGGAATAATCAACTCTCAACTAAGAAAATTTTACACTTCAGGCCTACCGATATGGTCTTCGTAGATTCAGACCCAGATTTAAGAGCTTGGGAAATAGGAGTAACTGACTCTTCCAATATTTCACGGGCATTATCCCCACAGCCAACCGTTAAAGCCAACAATCCTACAAGAAAGATATATTATTTGCTATGACATTTCAGAAGA
>CAOJBK012469049.1:0-12875 GCA_948294925.1 Codiaeum variegatum | reverse complement strand
GGTCATCTCAAAGAGTACATACTAGTCTTCGTTTATCATCACTCCCATGATAATAATCGACCAGGGATATTTAGAATAGTATTTCTTTCGACACTTTAGGTTTTACTATCCAGATCACGCATCTGATAACTAAAGCAGAATAACTATTCATGGGAATTCATTAATTTAATTGCACAGAAAATATAAAAAGATGAATTAATTCTCATAAATAAATTATAATCCTTTTTACAAAGAGTCGGGGCTAGGGCTTACACTAACATGAAATGGCTGATGTATTGGAGGCAACCCAGGAACCCCCTTATCTCATTTTCTATCTTAGGAGTTGCCATATCAAGGATTGCTTTGGACTTGGTGGGATCAATCTTGATTCCCTTCTTACCAAAGGAGCACTCTAGATAAGGCTCCAAATATGCACTTAGAAGGATTGAGTTTGAGATTATACTGGTGAAGTCTAAGAATAACTTTTCCAATGCCTACAAGTGTTTTAGTAGTAGTGCCTTTGACGATCATGACATCAATGTATACTTCCACTTCTTGATGCATCATGTTATGGATGATAGTGGTTTCCATCCTCTGATAGGTAGCTCTAGCATTTTTTAGTCCAAATGGTATCACTCTATAGTAGTAGGTACTCCATTTCGTGATGAAGGTAGTTTTTTCTTTGTTAGGAGGATGTACTAGAATTTGGTTATATCTAATGGCTAGATTAATTAAGGAAACCATCTTTTAGCCAGCTAACGTATCTACCAACAAATCAATGCAAGGTAGAGGAAAATTGTCTATAAGGAAAGCCTTGTTCAGATCCTCTTAGTCTACACACATTCTGACTTTTCCATTCTTCTTCAGTACTAGGACGATGTTTACTAACTAAGATAGATAGATGATTGGTTCTATGAACTGGTAAGATAGATTTTTGATCACTTCTTCCTTGATTGGGATGGACCATATAGCTTACATACACTTCAGTTTCTATTTAACAGGCTTGCAATTTGGATAGGTGGGAATCTTGTGGATGATAATGCTTTAATCAAGGTTGGTCATGTCATTAAGCTTCAAGGTGAAGCAGTATTTAAATCTTTTGATGATTGATTCAGTATCCTGTCTATTTTAGCATGCAAATGCAATGAATGTAGTTTTTGGAATGTCATGAGTGCCAGCATTAATGGGCTCTTTTATCAACATCTGTTACTCTATTTCATTAAGGTCAGATTCATCAGTTGGAATAAAAGAAAATAAGGAGACGGGATCATAACAAGAAAATTTATTCATTTTATTAGTCTAAATAGGAGAAAGATCCATGGTTACATCATACTTAAAATTAAAGCCAGGTGGACTGGTTACATCATCAAAGGATTAAGAGGTAAAAGATTCAGACTCAGACTTAGTCATGATTGGTTGATAGAGGTTTGCTTCAAAGGACCAGTTGTTGGACTTTTGATGGACCAGCTTGATCAAGGTAGACAGATCGGTGTTTTCCTCCTTCTCAGAAAGAACAACTATCTCTTAAAAAATGCTAATCTCCATATTTTCTTTATAGTATTGAGTTAATAAGTAGATTTGTTTACAATCTTTAAGCAACAGCTTCACATCATAGAAAACCTCAAAACTAGAAATTTTGATACTAGTGACGGGGTAGACCTAAGGTTTGGGAAAAGCAGAGTAAGGAACTATCTCTCGCTCTTTCATAAAGTAACCATTCAAAGTCTTAAAGTATGGCCTTATGGGTTAGTCATATTCCCCTCTAGTTCTGAGTATAGCTAATTTTTCTTAGGCCTTGGCCTTTTCTTCCTCAAGTTCATCTTCAGTAGGATGGTAACCTAGGCCAAATGATAGTATGGAGAAGACATAATATTGAAGGACCGAATTCCTTTTTTATTCTTACTCTGGCCCAACGCAGGAAAGTATGCCATTTTCTTTATGATTAGCAATCATAGGATTGCAGTTAGGGTCAAAGTTTAGTGAGATTTCTTCCTGAAGATTCTTAGCAGCCTCAATGAACTAAATAAATGAGAAGCCAGAAAAAGGATATGCTGACAACTCAGGTTGGATTTCTAAAATAGGAATAGTGTATGGGACTTCAGATTTTCTCGACATATCAGCTATGATAGAGACCACCCCATTCTTGAACTAAAACTTGACCCTTTGATGTAGAGTGGACGACACTGTCTTGGCTTGATGGATCTATGGTCTCCCCAAAAGAAAATTGAAACATAAGGGCACATCAATTATCTAGAAAGGAATTTTAAAATTTGTAAGACCTAGAATGATTGTCAGAGTTGCCACCCACAAAACCTCCATCGTGGAGTTATTATAAGCACTCACTATTTAATCAAAGGGAGTGAAATTAGCAGCGTCCAACCCTAGATAACTTGACACTTTAAGAGGGTATACATTCAGAGTAGATCCATTGTCAATAAGGGCCATCGAGAGGGTTTTATCCCTTGTGATAACAGTAATGTAGAGAACATCATTATGGGGTCCCCTAGTTGGGATCTCATCATTAGTGAAAGAAATAGATGTCCCTTTTGTAGCACTTATGATAGAGGCTACTAGAGTGTCTAAAGAAATGTTTATTGGTGCTTAGCATTGGTTCAAATCCTTGCAAAGAGGTTGGCTAAGAGGATAGGATGACATGATTAAACTCTAGATCAAAATGTTGGCTTGAGTTTTCTTGAGTTGTTTCAAATAGGGTCCTCTTCTAGTTTAGGAGTACCCTTGGATGAAGCCATTAGTTGGATAGTTTGAGGTGGAGCAATAGATGCTTGCCCAACTTTACAACTTCTGGTAATAGCATTAATTTCATCTCTCATGTTTGTCAAATCTAAGACACAACAGTAGTTATTTTGGGTAGACTTCCCTAAAGAAGGTAGGTCATCCACAAAAGTAGAGTAATCAAGGGAGATAGACTTACCTAAGGAAGGTAGGTTTTCTCCAGAGTAGTGATAATTACTTAAAGGCTTATCAGCAATAAAGATCAGTTCAGTAGAATCCCCTTCATTAAATTCTACCATATGGCATTAATATTATGACCAGGAAGAGGGTTTGAGCCAATGTTTGATAGAGAGGTAGGCAGATGGAGCTCTTTAGAATCAATAAGGTATTAGAAGTAGTGTCTAAGGGCCTTGTAGTTGTTAGTTTTGTTGTTGACCCCTTGATGATAATCACACCTTTCATTCATGTTGAAATATTTGGGAAATGGGTTTGGAATGGGCTTTGGTTCCAATGGTGTGATAGCTACCATCTAGGCACTTCTTATAAATAGCACTTAGAGGAACTCCACCCAGGTTAGTGAATTTTCTCCTTTCTAATTAAATGGACTTGCGGGAAAAAATAGCTTTGACTTCACCCTCTTTTTGTAGTGGCATTCCCTTGATGGACTGGTCTCTTGAATCTGAAGGAAGAAATTTGGGATTCATCTTTAATGAAATCGACATCGATTTTGTCTTTGATGTGCGAGGCAGTGAAAATCAAAGCTTTGAAAGTTGGTAAATACTGTGTGATCAACCGGTCTTGATATACAGGCAACAAATTTTTTACAACAATGTCGATTTTTTTCAGATTCACTTAGTTTGTTAATCATTTGTGCGACTTTTCTCCTCTATCTTGTAATGAATGCAGAAAATGTTTCTTTGGGATTTTGCTTAATGGTTTCATGATCCTTTCTAGTAATGTTAACTTTAACATTATAATTATATTGCTTTATAAAAACATTACAAATGGACTCGTAGGTCCATTTTTGGGAATCATTTAAGTCTATAAACCATCTAAGGGTCGCACTAGAAAGTGAATGTTGGAACAATTGAGCAAGGTGCTCACCATTTATGTCTAGAGGGCAAAGAGAACTATAATAAATCTTGAGATGCATTTTGAGACAAGTTGTGCCATCAAACTTCTCAAAGATTGGCTTTTGAAACTTAGGAGGGAGCCTTGCATTTGGGAACAAGCTGAGAGACTCGACATCAACCATATCATCTCTCTTCTTAGTTGTGCTTAGAATTTTTTTGTATCTTCTCATACTTTTTTACCATTACTTTGAGAAGAAGATAGTCTTGGGATCCCTTTAGGAAATAATCCTCAAGAGGGGTTGTTGGTTTAGTCTGTGGAAGGATGATGACAACATTTTCAGCTATATGCTCCTTGCCATAATCGATAGAGGTGGATGAATTATTAGCAGGTTGGACACTAACTTGGGTCATCATGGCTTGGACCTTACCCAAGATCATCTGTTCTTGGGCTTGCATCGTGGAGGTAATGGTCTCTTGTTGTTTCTTGAAAGCCTTAGCTAACATGGCAGCAATGTTGGCAGGTGGGGCAATAGCATCAGCAGCAATGGGGTTAGATGCGTTCTGAGTGTTGGATATGGAGACCTTTGGATAAAAAGAGATAATCAACATCTGACAAGTTTAACCACAGCAGATAGGGTGTATGTTTTGAATAGGGTAGGTAGGAAAACCAATTTGGAAAAAATCACTTTGCTTAGGTTTCTTATGTGTAGTGATGTACGAATGCATGTATGCATGAATGAAAATGGTTTTATGATGACAAAAATATATTAGAGTTTAAGGTATATGAGACCTAAGGTCAACTCTAATTATTACATGAGGCTTGGTGGTTTGAAAGGTTGCCCAACGACTAGAGGCGTGATATACCTGACCATATGTGAATTAAAGAGATTTGTGTGGGTCCAATAGTTATGTGCAACCTCATTATCCCAACAAAAAGGATTAGTGAGTATGCCTTTGGGTGGATGATTTCACTATCGGTAAAGCAGTCCCAAGGAGGGAAGCTCATTTGATGTTACTTTCTATCTTTGTTTGCCTAAAAATAGGGGTGCATGTGAAGTGATGCATAAAACCTACTCATTATGTTTTTTTAGCCAAAAATGTTTTGTACTAAAAATAGTCCACTTAGTTTTGTCAGTTTTAAACATCCCTAGTGGAGTCGCCAGCTGTGAGGCCCCGACCATTAAGTCGACAGGCGCTCCTTGGGCTTTCGGCCTGAGAAAATCGACCAAGGGGGTCAGATTGCACATGGGGATCGATTGCCAAATCTTACGTGAGGAGAACCCCTTGCGGACTCGTTAGGTGTAGGAGTGTCTTGTGAGAAGACACTTAATACTTTGAAAAATTATTCATTTTCTAGTTATTAAGACACTACAAAAAAATTTGATTTTACTGACCCCAAAATTAGCGTTACTGACCCCAAAAAAATTTGAATTAATTAATTACTGACCCAAAAATTGGGTCAGTAAATTACTGACCCAAATTTTGGGTCAGTATGGGGTCAGTAATTAATTAATTTAATTTTTTTTGGGATCAGTAATTACTGATTTCAAAAATGGGGTCAGTAAAATCAAATTTTTTTGTAATATTCATTTTTCTTATAACAACATATATTTAATACTAGATTATAAAAAATTTGATATGTATCCCATTTCTTTAACCTTCTTTGCCTTCATTAATTTATGGAATTGAGTAATAAGTTGAAGCTATAGTAGATTAATGCAACAAAAATCGATTGTTTTGACTTTTTAATTATTAATATGTTTTTATAATATAATTTAGTGATATTCAACCGATTCAAGTTGTAGGTATATTAAATTTAATATCATATTTTATTTTAATTAAGTCAATTTCAAACTTAATTGTGTTTCAAATAACATATTAAATTAAGTTTAAATATTATAATTGTTCATTTGTGTAGTATATTAAAGTACAAATTCAACATAACTTTAAAATATTCTTAATGTAAAAAGTTATTTATCATTTGAGGTTTGTTTAGTACTTATTTGAGACAAATAAATAAATAAGTATCAAATATAATATTAATTGTGCTACATTGAGTTAAACTGACATGAAAAGGTAAGAGTATCTAATTTGAATAAAGTTTTTGGTTTAATTCAACTTGAGCATATGATAATATAAATGCTTTAATTGGTTGTTGACTTTTTCATTGCAGTTTCATCGATGGCGATATTGAAAGCAGGATTTACATGTCATGATTATCCAACAAGATTTACGAGTCATGACTGCTATAAAAATGTAAATTATTTTATGAAAACACAACATGGGATTATCGATGTGTCCCAAACGCACGACAGACAGAGTTTACTTGTTATTGTTTTTATTCATGTTAATTAATATTATATTGTAACAAATTTCTTCAGTTCAATAATGAGGAGCAAATGAATTTAATTATTTCACTATTATATTACTTTTCCATATTTTTTCTTTTTAAATATTATATGTTATTTACTTTCAAATTTCATATTAAAATTCACATATTTAATTCAACTAACATTCATTTTTACAATATTTTATCTTAAAATTTTAGTGATAATTATTTGATCAAAGTTATTCCATCCTATTTATTGTTTAAAAATTTTGAATACATATATTAGAAAATTTATTAAATTATTATAATCTTAAAGCTAAAAAACAAATGTCTCATTATCATTTACTAAAGGAAAAAAATACCCTGAATAAATAAAGAGAAAAAATAAATGTATTTACTAAAGAATTAGAAAAAGCCTCAAACAATGGTTAGTTAATAGATATTTGATTTTGTGGAAGAGATATTACGATTAAAAAAAGAAGAAAAAGAAGATTTGGCTACCACATAAGCTCCTAAAAAGATATTATTTTCTTACTCAAAGAAAACAAGGGGAGTGCTTTTGTAATTGGCACAAAAAATATATTTTGTGCTCTTTTTAGTCAAAAATTATTTCAATGACCAATATATACCTTTTAGCATGTTATAGAGGATTTCAATACTTTATCACATTATTAAATATAACTACGTGAATCCTTAATTTTGCACCATTTTGACCGTTATATTAAGACAAATTCATGGCTCAAATCTGACATTGAATGGGTTCGAAAAGACTAAAAAAGGGAAAGTTGGAATGAAACTGACTAAACAGACTATGCCCGAACTACAGAATCCACGAGAACTCGGCGGAAACTACTGGAGCCTAGTTGTAATTGCGGGTCCCCTCAGGTAACTATGGGCTCTTGGCAATAACAATAGGCTCTATGCAGTTTTCAAGACCCCATGCGATTTTGTGTGTTCTTCCATCAATTTTTACACTTTTATTTTACCTTTTTCCTCTCCAAACAGTCTACAAATATGTCGATCAAGCTCACATTTCAAGGGGATTCCAAAATTGGGAGCTTGGCATTAACCACTGGAGCCCGATGAAAATCGTTAGTCTCCTACAGAAACCTCAAGCTCTTTCAGCTAATAGTGGCACCATACAATTTTCATAGGCCTCACGTGGTTTTCGTGCTCCTCTAAAAGTTTTCACATTTTGTTTTATTATTTTACCCTCTGAATAGTCTATAAATAGACCTATCAGGCATACTCTTCAAGAAGATTCCAGACCTCGAGACTTTGACTCATATTTTTGGTGTTATATCCAGACTTTGCAAAAATTTTCCAGACCATTTTGAACTAGTTTTCGTAGTGGTATATGTTAGCTTCATGGTTTAGCATTCCAAATTTTGATGATCGCAATTGAGTAATATGAAAAATCCTACTAATGAGTTTATTTTTTATCAAAGAATTAGTACTTATTCACCTAACATTCTAGCTTTGCAAGAATTAAAAGTTGAATCACCAGAAGCCTGGAAGACTGGAGTTTGTCGCCTAAAAAGATTCATCAAGAGCCTAAATGTATACACACTTATTATAATTGTCAAAATGGATCATTACTTTAGGTGTCTCTATATGAAATGAATCAATTTTGAAAATCTAAAACATTCATGCATAGATTCCTTAATAGACCAGGTCGCTGATATGAGTAATTAGGCAACTGATCTATTAAGTAAGAATATTCATTGACATTATACATGAAACATAACTAAAATATTTTTATATCTTGTTACTTTCTAACGACTATCAACTTGTCATGGTTCAACAAGCCTGATTTATAGCAAAAGCAAATGTCATCTATCAAATCAAGAGTGATAGTTGGCTATTTAGAAAGCAGTTAGGTGACATATTTTTGAAATTCAAATATTTTTCATTTCTAACAACTAGTTTTCTTCAACCTCTATAAATACCACTTGAAAAAATTTAAGTGGTTGGTTGAATTCATTGATTAGATTAGAGTGATGTTAAATTTTAATAATTTTTTAGATTGCATAAGTTCTTCCAATCATTTGTCTTGAATATTTCTTCTCCTTCTCTTCTCATCAAATAGTTTGAAGGAATTTATTGTTTATTAAATCATTTTCTCAAGTGACCATTAAATTTTCAATAATTTTCTCTTAAGATATCATCTATAAATTCATTCATTCAAATAGAATTTCTTGAGCATTTAAACTGTTGATCCATTATACGAATTGTTGTAATAAAAGCTTATTTTTTTTATTTCTTTTCAACTTTGTATCTCTACTACTGTAAAAGTCTTCACGCACTTAACTAAGCCTATGTCTGTATTAGAGGTGTCATAGCTACCCAATTGAAAGTCTATTGAGGTTCATCAATTCAAGGAAATAGGCGAGAGTTTTTCTTAGCGAATTTTTGAGGAATTAGAGAAAAGGGATATTTCTCCAAGGTTAGGCCCTTGAATGTTAGGACTTTGTAAGGATTTTCTCTAGCCAATTGAATAAAATATAGATAGTGGAACTCTCAAATTGTGATCTTTACGGACTAGATGTAGGCCTTTTTGGTGAACTAGCATAAATCCATATGCTGTTTCTTTTCATTTATGCGCATTGTTTTGAGGCCCAAGCCGAACACCCTCGGCGTGTGCCTTGAGATTTTTGGTTGATCAAATAAACCACTCTCCTTGGGTGGATTGCATGTTTCAAATGTTCATTTTGGTGTTTGATACTCACACGGAAAAGACCCATACGATCCATTTTAATGTATGTGTAATGTGTGATTGTGAGTTGCCACACAATCTTCATAAAACATGGTTTTAAAGGTGATTAATAAAGATATTGATTAACTCCATAAAAAAATAAATATTTCAAGAAAATGGAAAACTAGTGTTACCTACAAACCAAAGCTAGATTTAGGGGCCATGAGTTTGGCTTTAAGTCATTTAGAAAATTATGAGTTTTCTATCTTTTGGTTAAAACATTCGCATTTGGTTTGAAATTTGATTTTGATGTATGCATGACAATATAGCAGTGATGCATGAACAATTATAGAAAGATATGGCATGATGGATGAATATGTATATGTGAATGATAGAATAATGAAAGCAATAGAAATAAAGTAAAATGACAGAATAATGGAAATAATAGATAGGGTTCTCTCCTCTAATAAGATCGGTACTAGGGAGAGCACACCTGCCCAATTAGCAAAGAAAATTAAAAATAAAAGCAATAATTAAAGAAAATAAATAAAGATAAAAAGACAAGCAAGGGGATCCCTCCTCTAGCCATAAGGCATAAGGAGAGCACACATTCTCCAAAAATATGCACATAATATAATAATGATATAAAATAAAGAATAAAACAAATACAAATATAAAATAAAACTAATACAAAAATAATGAAGTAAAAGAAAAAAGAAACATTAAAGGGAAAATAAAACAAAATAAAGTTTTGGAGTTGGAGCATTGAATAGACTTGTTCGCATATTTCGTGGAATGGGAATCAAACCCTATGTCGTTGTCCCTTCTTGTGAAAGGTGGGGGTTATTTTGAAAAAGGGGTTGGTTATTTGGTTCAGAAGCTAATAAATTTTATGAACAATCAATTAACTACATAGGCTTTTAACTAATTCAGACTTCAATTAAGAAAATTGATTTGATTGTGAATTTTTCTAAGTTTTTAGGATGTAATCATAAAAATGAAATTAAAACTGAAACAATATTGTTTGATTTTTACCTTCTGTTTGCGAAATCGTGGAACGGGTAGTTCGAATGACTTGGCGAGGTTGGAACGGGTTTTTGTAGTTGAGCAAAGATTTAGTATCAGAACATGTTTTGAGCATTGATTTTGGTAGAAATTTGGAATGAAAATGATTGTGGAAAACAAAGCTAGGAGGCTCTTATTTTAGTAAAAAATTGACTTGGACAATAAGAAAAGTGTTAGACCTGGATGCCCTAGAGGTCATTGTAAATGTAATAATTGAATCCCAATGGCAATAAAATATATAATTTATTTAAATGAATTCCACATTTATTATAATTTATATATGTTTCATTAGTGTTTTGTATGAGAATCGATTCTTAAGAAGTTAAGAATATGAGTGACAGGTTCTCGTTGTCATAATGCTATAAAACTTGTTCATGGTCATAGAATTATCGATTATGACATCAATAATTTGGAAGATCATCACCATTGTTGTCATCAATTGTAAGTATGTGATATTTATGGTAATGGAGGTAGTGAGTCTTATACTACAAGCATGAGATGTCATGACAACATGTGATCACTTATGTGATGAGTAAGTTGAACAAGTGATGTTAGAAGATCAATACATGGATTTTACCACAATCAATATTTAATTATCTAGGTCATAGTTGTGCATATAGTCCTTTGACTTGAGGTAGAATTTATCTAATGTATTAGTGGATGTAGTTTGTTAGTGCTTACATACTTCTGCTAGTCACATAGAGGCATATGGCATATGGTGGCTGTACTTAGTGATATATTGAGATAAATGTTCTCCAAGAAAGAATTCATTAACTTGGGTAAACAATTAAGGAATCATATGACTTCTAGTTCTCCTCAATATGAGATCCTAGGCCAAGGTGGATAAGATTCACTAGAAAGTTATTTCTAGTAGGAATTGAGAATATTGAGGATTATAACTTAGAAGTGGTCATATGATCGAAGCATGTAGAGTTTGGAGAATCCATGACTCTATCTAAGATTGGGAATCCATAATGAAGGACTCGAGTGTATGGTAATTATGATCGATGGTCCATGTTATATGTTCATTGACTTGATCGTCAATATTCATTCCTATTTAGGTAGTTGCGATATGCTTTGCTACACGTCACTCACGACTTATGAGATTATCTATGAAATAGGATTCTATTCATAGATAAAGGAAAAGAGTTTATCCTATCTCGTTGCTATTCAGGACATGAACCTAGTGTGCTACACACAATAAAGTATTCAGCAAGCATTGTGTAAGGATATTATAATTAAGAATCAATTAAAATGTTTAATTAACTATTAATTATAATCGAATTGAACTTATGTTTTAATTCACAAAGACCCTAACATTTCTTGAAGTTCATTTTAAAGGAGTGTATTTCAATTTAGTTATTTTTTGTATGAGATACAAAACATCTAAGGACTAAATTGAAAATGGACTTAGACTTAATAAAGGTTATTAGTTATGTGATAACTAATTGTATAGGATTTTTCCACTAACTAAAATGGGGATGCAAACTCCTACTCCATTAGCCTTTATCATGACAAGTGCTTCATACAATTCACTAAGTCATGATAAGTTTCCTAGTTAGTGGAGGAGAGTGGTGACTCATCTAGTTAGTGGAAGATCTCTACATATAAAAGGTAAAAGTGTTTTACCTAATTAAGTGAAGTAAATTTCTAGATTTTGTGAGTTGAGTATTAGAGATCTTTTGAAGTGTTCAAAGGACTTTCTTTTCTTATATTCTTATAGTTCTAGGACTTTACCTATGCTAATGGAATCTAAGACTTAAACATACTCATTTGTTCCTTAACTTGGAGTTGAGACTTGAACCTAAGCAAAAGGGCAACCAAGAAAGTTCACGAGATAAAGTCTTGCATCAAGTAAAGGGGACCTCAAGCTTTCTCATGCTTTGTGCGAGATAGCTAGAGGCTTCACGATTGAGGGGCTCAATGAAGTGGGGAGAAAGTTATTTGATGCATTTCTTTTATTCTTTATATCTTTGTGTTTTGCAAAAAATTGGTAGATCAAGTCATGATGACTTAAATGTGGTCTTAAGTGTTCAAATGAATTTTATCAAAGTGTTTGATACAATCATATGAACTTATTTGATAAAAATGTTTTAACAAAAAGACTTAACATAGAAAATTTAAAAAACTCAATTTTTCAACTTCAGTTGCGGTACTCGCATTTCCCTTCAAATGGTATCAGTGCCACCCAATTTATGTGCAAAACCATGATGTTGTTATTATGTTTATTAGAGAAAAAGTAACCTATCATGGTCAATGTCATAGGCCGTGACACTGCCCGTTGGAAGGGTTTTTTAGGTGGTTTAGAGAAACATAAGCCACTCACGGTCTGTGTCACAGCCCGTGAGAAGCTTTATCTTTAGCAAGTGAGTACAAAAGCTTCTCACAGCCTATGTCATGGCCTATGACACTACCCATGAGAGGAAATCTAGCTCTCACTACCCGTGACACAGTCCGTGAGAGTAAACTGCCCAATGTTTAAAGTCTCAAAGAGTTTGGGATTTGTTCTAAGCCTTTAAGCAAATTATCCAATGACCATAATTAGACTTTAAAGGTGATTTTAAGTTGTTAAATTTATGAATATGAGATATTCAAAGTTTGGAATAGTTCCAAAAAGGTTGAAGTTTTTCAACACATGCCTAATGTATAAGAGTTATATGTTTATGTATTGTGTTGTGTTGGCATGAGTGGTTGATCATGGACTAAAACCATTATGAATGGATATTATTAGGCATGTAATAATATTCGTTTATTATATGTAGAAGGTTGTAATCAAAAATTAATTACTTGTTTGGGATGTAATTAAATTCACTAAGCCTTTAGGAAAACCTTGTAATATATTCTCGCCTTGGTATGCCAAGGATACTTATGTACACAAAGAAGATGTGGAGATACAAATGTAAGAGGAGTCTCAACTCTTCAAGATTCTAAGAGGGAGGGAGCTACAAGATCTTATAATAGGATCTAGAATGTATGTTTGTAATTTGATGATCCTAAACCC
>CAOJBK012468984.1:0-16613 GCA_948294925.1 Codiaeum variegatum | reverse complement strand
CACATGTATCAATGCTTCATACTCGACTGTGTTGATTGTGGTGGGGAAGTCTAGTTTCAAAGCATATTCAAGGAGGACTCCCGTGCCACTTCCGAGGATGATCTCTATCCCACTAGCTCTTCAGGTGCTGACTCCATCAATATACAACACCCAAGTAGTTGACAAGCTTGCTTTAGCCTTACTCTCTTTGACTTCCTCTCCATTTCCCTCCTGAAATGAGCATTTAAAGATGAAATCTGCCAATGCTTGAGCCTTAATTGCTACTCTAGGCCGATATTAAAGAGCGTACTGCTCGAGCTCTATAGATCATCATAACATCCTTCATGATGTTTTTGGCTTGTGGAGAGTTTTCTAGAGGGGCTTGTCTGTCACTACTGATTCTTGATGCGCTTGGAGGTATACTTTAAATTTCATGCAAGATAACAAAAGAGCATAAGTCATTTTTTCAATGGGTGAGTAATTCATCTCTGGCCCTTGTAGGACTTTGCTAAAGTAATAAATTGGCCTTTGAATCTCTTCTTCCTCCTCACTAACACAACCTCGATCGCATATTGGGAAGCTAAGAGGTATATGAGCACTTCTTTCCCTAGTATTGGTATGCTCAGCACTTGTTCTGACCCCAGGTAATTCTTGAGCTCTTCAAAGGCCTTTGGAAATCTTCTAACCATTCAAAAGATGCATTCGTCTTCAACTTCTTAAAAAATGGAAAATACTTTTCCACTACCAGCTTAAATATGAATCGGTTGAGAGCTACCAACTTCCCAGTTAGCTTTTGCACCTCCTTCACATTTTTTGGAGCTGGCATGTCTAGGTTCATTTTCACTTTGTCTAGATTAGGCTCAATTCCTTTTTCACTCACCTGGTATCCAAGGAATTTTCCGCCTTGAATGAAAAAGGTGCACTTCTCAAGGTTCAATTTCATTCCCTAATGATCCATCACCCCAAAGACTTCCCTCAAATCTTCTATATGTTCTCTGAAACTTTTAATTTTTTACAATCATCTCATCAACATAGGCTTCCAGATTCCTGTCTAGCTAATCCTTGAAAATTCTACTAACCAACCTTTAATACGTTGCACCTGTGTTTTTAAGGCCAAAAGGCATGGAGGTGTAGCAATAGGTGCCTTTTATCGGTGATGAACGTGGTCTTTTCCTCATCTTCTAGGTCCATCCTAATTTAGTGGTATCCCTATTTAGCATCAAGAGACGAGAGGAATTTATAGCTCATCGTGGAATCTAGCAACTTGTTTATCATTGGCAGAGGGTAAGAATCTTGTAAACAAGCCCCGTTTAAGTCGGTGAAGTACCCACACATTTTGTAGCTCCCATTAGCTTTCTTCACCGAGACCACATTTTCCAACCACTCTAGGAATTGAACCTCTACGATGAACCCTTCCTCCATCAACTTCTCTACCTTCTCACCAATGATCGCCTGCTTTCATTGCTAAAACACCTTATCTTTTGTTTAATGGGCTTAAAGGTCGGGTCCACATTGAGTCTATGAGTCATCACCTCAGGGCTAATCCCTGACATTTCTGAGGAGTCCTGGGTAAAATGTTCCCTTGTGGCTTATTAAAAACTCTTTAGCCTCCTCATTTTCTTTAAACTCTTGGTTCACCTTCAAGCTTCTTTCTTAATTCTCTTCATCCACGGGAAATGATTCCAATTCTCCTGACAGCTAAGCTCATTGGTCCTCCATCTTCACCTCTTTTTGGACCATAAATACTTTTCTCAGTCTATATATAGATCATACTTTTTCTCTTTCGAGTGAAATTTGCCCTGAACTTCTACTTCAGAGTGTTGTATACACAAAATTTTATTTCTTCTGGCAAGGGGATCTTCAATCTTCCTCTTTGTACATTAATGTCAGCATTTAAATCACTGAGTAGTGGTCTTCCCACCAATACATTGTAAGCCATCAGGATCTTTACCACAATAAAGAGCGTCATAACTGTCACACTCTTCGGGGCTACCCCTATAGTGAAGGGCAGTTTGATGTATCCTGCTACTGGGATTTCTATTTTATCCAAGCTCTGGATTGGATTCTTTAATTCTTTTAGCTCATACCCTTTTATCAGCATCTTTTGATATGCCTCGAAGGATAACAAGTTAGTGGAGCTCTCATTATCCACCAAGATTCTCTGGACATTGTAGTTGGTGATGATGACCTTGATGATAATTAGGTCTACCTTCCTCGGCGTTGGCCCTTCCTCTTCAGCCCATTGCCTTTGGCCATTATAGAACATAAACTTTGGAGTACTTTGGGCTATGGATTACCCTTCTCATTCACTACCTCCTCCTGAGGACCTCCTATCAAATAAGTTATGTCTTCGGCGGTCCCGTCATTTACTATTGGCGGCTCCGGGTCCTGATTTTCCCTCACATATTTCCTTAGATAACCATGTTTAATCAGTCACTCGATTTCATCCATCAAGTGTTTGCATTAGTTAGTGGTGTGACCATGAGTATTGTGGAATTTGAAAAACTTTATCTTGTCCCTCTCATCAAGGTCTTTTCTAATAAGCTTCGGCCTTTTTCCATATGACTTGATCTTGGAAGGCTGCAAAGAGGGCCTTAGGTCTGGCATTTAGTGGGGTTAATTTAGCTATGTCAAAGGTTCTCTTGGCAGGCTCTTTTCCCTTCTCCTTCTGTGGAGTCGTGCCTTTCGAACCACTTGCTCCTCCAGTCTCTCCCTTTTTGCTCTTCTTCGATGGGGTGTCTTCTTCCTCCCCCTTTCGCTTTTGACCAAACTGGCTTACTTCGAGGCTATTGGGCTACTCTCGAGATAACTTATTGAAGAAGTTTGTATGTGTCGTACACTTTTGTAAAGCTTCTACTGCTCTGGCCTAATTCAATTGAGTCCCTTTCAATGCTTTTGCATTAAATCTTACTAAGAAATCTCTCAAGGATTCATCTTGGCCTTGCTTCATAAGCTCCAAAGCCTTAGTTTGCATTTCTGTAGAGATACTAGCTGTAAACTTCTTCATAAAGCTTTTTGTCAACTGTTGAAAGCTCTCTATACTTCCTTCCTTCAGGCTATCATACCACTTAGTGGCCGCCCCGTCTAACGACCTCCTAAAGGCTCTACATAGTGACTCATCATCCATAGTCTGCAATTTTATCTCATGCTTGTAGTTAAGAATGTGAGCTCGCGGGTCCGTGGACCCCGTGTATTTAGATTTTTAAACTTTACGGCATTTAATAATCTGCTATTCTTCTGATAAACGGAGATTTCAACTCCAACCTCAAATCCACATCTCCTCTTCCCCCTGAGTTCTTCCATACACTACTTCACCATCTCCCTCATATCCCTCAGCTCATGGCTTGTAGCCTCATGTTCCCTTCTTTGGGATCGAGACCTATGATGAGTCCTTCTACCATGATATCTCCTATAGCGATTCATTCTTCCTCTCATAGCCTTTTCTCCTTTAGGCTTAGACTCCATCGAGTCTGCTAAACTCCTTTCCACCTCATTATTTTGATTATCCCATCCTCGCCTCCCACTCTACCCATTGGATCCAGATGGTTACCTCCTACGACCCCTATTTATGACCTCAACATGCTTATTGATGCCTGTGATCTATCTTCTCTCCCTCTTTCTGATGTTTGGAATAGCTGTGTCTGGCGGTTCTAATTGGTTTAACTGGCATAGTCTCATTTATTTGTTGCCTTGGAGAACTTTGGTTCCGTAGGAGCTATAGAAACGGTGTTAATTCACCTAGGAAGTCACTTTGTACCTCTGGTGATAAGTTTGAAGGTTCATTAGTTGAGGCTTGGTGTGGTACGAGTGGGATGGGATTTGATTGAGTGTTCCTGAGGAGGTCAGCTAGGGCTTGGAAAGGTGCTGCTAAGTCAGGGGCTGTGTTAGTGTGTGTATTTGTGGCTGGAGTTTCATGGGTATTGTTGCTAGTAGAGTGGTTTGGTGAAAGGTCGGTGTGATTTTTGGTATCTTGAGGGTCATATATGGTTGAGATTTTCTAGGAATGCAAGCCTTTTGAATCAATAAAGGAAAGCCGATGTGACTATCCTCAAAAGATAGAAAAGAAAGATTGCTTGAAGATAAAAAAAAATAAACATTTCCCATAGACGACGCCATTTGATAGGACTGATGCCTAATAACTTCTGATCTCGGACTTAGACTTGGATTAAATGACAATGTCTGCATAAAGAATAAACGTGAGCTAAGAGGGTCAGACTTGATACCTGGCAAAGGCCCTCTGACACTCAAGTCAGTAATGAACTTTAATACCTTAGGCTTTGATGAGCCCTAAAGAAAATGAATTTCTGGAGTGTTTAGGGTTAGGTTTGCATACTTTGAAATGTGTTCCATCATGAAATATTTATAATGTTTTGTGTGATACCTTTGGAACACTTGCCTTGCTGTTTAAAGTGTCATGTGGCGAATCCTAAACATGATATCAAGTGGTCCAAGAGTAGCAACGTGACAAGTGGACTAAATCTGGGAATATTCAGTCTGACAAGCAAAGTGGGCTCCACTTTAGGGGGTCTCTTCCCTCCTTGGAAGTTGGGCTTGTCGTTTTTTGCTATTTCTGACAAATTAGTAAGCTTTTTGGGTATTGTTTATTGTGACCCGTATTAGTTAGTTAAATGGGGAAAATGAACCCTTTTAATAGAAAATTCTCTAGATATTTGAGAAGATTTTACATTTTTCTTTTACTTAATACAGGTATAAAAAAAATACCAAACTTGAAAAACAAGTTAAAATGGCAAGAGTTAATAATTTCTTGTAAAAAAAAAGGAATGAACAGTGTTGGTTTATGATTGTGTTAATGTCCAAAAATATCATGACTTGATGAATGAGTGCCTTTGGCTGATGCCTTTTTATTTGGGTTTAAGAAATGATTTGTTTTTAATCACCCAAAAAAAAAAAAAGACTTATTTTTGTTACAAAATACATTCCTTATTATGACTATTACGGTAATTTCGTCACTGAAATGGAATCACTAACAAACACTTGTCTTGCATTAAGTTACCCCCTTTTAAACGGTAATACAGACTGGCTTCCATGAGATGTACTTTAGCGCAAGTAAGCTCTCTCTCTTTCTTATGCAGATCTTGAACTAATCCAGAAACCTAAAATTCAGATTCTGCATTAAGAAATGGAGTCCCACTTCTGTTTACTCACTGGATCCTTTTCCAAGTTCACTTCTATTACTATTTTTGTTGTCTTCTTGCTTTCTTGCTCCACTTTCACTCCTGCAGGTTAGTCTGCTTCGTTTTGTTTTCTGTACTGGGTTTTGCTTATTACAAGAGATTTTGCCTTTACTGTTTAAGATGAAATTTGTGACTTTGTTTCAAAATTCTTGTAACAGTTAAATGCCATCATCTTTTAGTTTTTCCCATTTCATTTCTCTTAGCTATTCAAGCATTAAATTGACGGTATGGGATTTATTCTTGGAAGATAATAATTAAAGTCTTTATGAATTTGCAGAAGCCTATGATGCTCTGGATCCGAATGGCAATATCACTATCAAATGGGATGTAATCAGCTGGACTCCAGATGGCTATGTTGTAAGTACTTTAGTTGTCACAGATCCTGATTGTGCACCATATCAAATATGATAGTGTGAATCACCTCTACAATTTTTCTTGTATAGATTTTAGGTTTTTCCAAAACTATGTCAAAATAATTCATTAACGACTTCACTGTCTTAGGTTTTGAAGTAGTTTTTCTCTTTTAGTTCCACTGAATCAAGTTGTTGAATCTATTAAATTCAAGTAAAACAAGGTTAACACTCTTTGTATGTCCCCTCAGCTTGATCAAGTGATGGCTTTTTCACTTCAATTCAAAAAATCCTAAATTACTTTTTAAAAGTCTTCAATCTCAATCTTCAATTCCAAGGATCGTCATTTTCGATCTTTTGAAAGAATATTGAATTTTCTGAAATGTTCCCTTGTGCTTCGCAGGCAGTTGTTACGATGTATAACTTCCAGCAATATCGTCACATTCAAGCTCCAGGATGGACATTGGGTTGGACATGGGCCAAAAAGGAAGTAATTTGGGGCATGATGGGAGGCCAGGCTACAGAGCAAGGGGATTGTTCAAAATTCAAAGGAAACGTTCCACATTGTTGTAAGAAGGACCCAACTGTTGTGGATTTGTTGCCAGGAACTCCTTACAATCAGCAGATTGCAAATTGCTGCAAAGGTGGAGTAATAAGCTCATGGGCACAGGACCCTGCTACTGCAGTAAGCTCCTTCCAAGTTAGTGTAGGTGCTGCTGGAACCTCTAACAAAACAGTTAGACTCCCCAAGAACTTCACCTTGAAAGCACCTGGGCCTGGATACACTTGTGGCCCGGCAAAGATTGTGAGAGCAACCAAATTCATTTCCAGTGATAAAAGGAGAGTCACTCAAGCTCTAAGTAAGTTATAGTTGAAGTCTTTACTCTCCTCCAATGGTTTTCATGCCAATCTTACTTTATGAGTTTATCTAACATCATTTGTACATCATGGCAGTGACCTGGAATGTTACTTGTACATATTCACAATTCCTTGCTCAGAAGACACCCACCTGTTGTGTTTCTCTGTCCTCCTTCTATAATGAAACAATAGTAGGTTGCCCGACATGTGCTTGTGGCTGTCAAAACAGTACAACCGGAGCTGGGGCAGGGACTTGTGTGGAGTAAGTTTTTTCATTTATGTTTTTGTAGTCTCTCTTTAATTTTTAGACATGGTTCGGAGCAGATAAATAGTTCCCTAACTCTTTCTTTCTTTCTTTTCTACCACCTTGCAGTCCAGAGACTCCACATTTAGCCTCTGTGGTCACTCCAACCAAAAATGAATTTACACCTTTAGTTCAGTGTACTAGCCATATGTGCCCAATCCGAGTTCATTGGCATGTTAAGCTCAATTACAAGGAGTACTGGAGGGTGAAGGTCACGATCACAAATTTCAACTACCGAATGAACTACACGCAGTGGAATCTAGTTGTGCAACACCCCAACTTTGATAATCTCACCGAGATTTTCAGCTTTAACTATAAATCTCTAACTCCGTATGATGGATTGAGTGAGTTAATCTTGCCTCTCTTTTATATGCTTTCAAAAGCACGAATGGTTCTCATTTTTGGGTCTGATATGAATCTTTTCTTATGTTCTCAGATGATACAGCTATGTTATGGGGATTTAAGTTCTACAATGATTTGCTCTCACAAGCTGGTCCTCTTGGGAATGTACAGTCAGAGTTGCTCTTCCGAAAGGATAAATCTACTTTTACTTTCGAAAAGGGATGGGCTTTTCCTAGGAGGATTTATTTTAATGGTGATAACTGTGTTATGCCACCTCCAGATGCCTATCCATGGTTGCCCAATGGTGGTTATCGTCAAGTTACCCCTCTGTTTCGTCCAGCTATAATGTTTGTGTATATTGCCATCATTTTTGCTTGTGTATGATGAATTGTGAGCTAAACTATTAAAGCTGTCTGTTCTTCTAACATCAAATCTGTTCTGGTATGGCCTAGACTAGAACATAAAGGAAGCCAGTTTATATCCTCAAATGTGATGAGTGCGACAAGTTAACGCAATATATGATGCTTCAAGATCATTATGGCATGTTTCAGAAATATAGATGCTGGCCTTTGGTTTCTGAAATCGCACTTAGATTTTTTTTTCTACAATTTTTGTCAAGTTAAAGCTGTTTTTATACATGTTCTATTATTTGAGTAAACTGTATTTCTTTCCACAGTTATTTATGTCTCTTGATCATTAATCTGTAGAATATTCACGACATATATGTTCTTATCATTGTAATAAGCAACTTCGTGAAGAATTTATTGTTGATTAACGGATTTGTTACTACCCCATTGTGGTGGTTTGCAGATTTATTTTTATTACTATATGACTGCTTCTAGGGAAAAGAATATCATAGACAAGCAAAAAATGACAGAAGGGAAATAGAAAATGAAACAATTTGATTTATGCACTATGATGTTTTTGGGATGTGCTATGGCTTTTACATGTTCACTTGTGCGAAAGATTTCTGCAACTGAATTATCAATTATCAATAATGATTTATATACCTGTTACAGAAAAATGCTCTAGCTTTCAAAACTGTGCTTACAAAGAAGATCCGAAGATGTCAAGTTTTCCCCTGTAGAATATTGATTCACCAAACTGACAGTAATATCAAGATCAAAGAAGCTGCTATTGTAAAAAATACAGCTTTATTTGCATATGCAGAATTTGGCAGATACGGGTATGCTTCAGGTGGTGGCAACTTGCATTCATTACCATTGAAGTAAACTTTCCTAGGAAATGCCCATCCTTGCTTCAGAGTGAAAGTTTTTTTGTCTTTCCGAAGAAGCACCTCTGACTTGACGTTTCTGAAAGGGCCAGCTTGCATCAAGAGGCCATTGTAGAATTTCATGCCGTAGAACATACCAGTATCATCTACACAAACATGCGAGTGATTTATGACAACTGCATTTATTTTCAATATCAGTATTTTATCTGCATCTTTGAGATTTTAGGCACTCACTTATGGATTCATAGGGTATAAGAGGCTTGTAATCAAAGCTGAAAACTTGTGTCACATTGTTAAGATTGGGATGGTGAATAACAAGGGTCCATTGTGTGTAGTTCATACGGTATTTGAAATAAGTAACAGCAACCTTTGTGCGCCAGTAATCTCTATAGTTGACTTTCACATGCCAATGCACTCGAATTGGACACATGTGATGTGTACATTGTATTACTGGTGTATTATCTTTTTTTGGTGTATTTATTCCCTTTCTGTGTGCTTCCTTCGAGTTACTCCTGCATTTTTTGCCATTCAAAAACAGAATCAGGTACCTTCTTTCCCATGATCTGTCTGTAATAAAAGCAACTAGGTAGAAAACAAAACTTCCAAGGGCTTACATGATACAATTGTTCTTGTTCTGGCAACCACAAGCACAAGAAGGGCAAGGAGTGATTATCTCATTGTAGAAAGAGGAGAAGGAAACACAACAGCTTGGATTTTTGGAGGCGAGAAACTGAGAGTAAGTGCAGGTCACATTCCATGTCATTACGTAATTATGGATTGAAACATTATATTGGGTGTTCTCTTAGCACAATCTAAAAGATATTAAACAAAATTTTGGGGAAGCGAACTTACTAAGTGCTTGAGTTTTTGGGCGATGATCAGGCGTGAAGAAGACGGTGGAAGGCACAATCTTTGCAGGGCCGCTGGTGTAGCCTGGTCCTGGACCAACTAAAGTGAAGTTTTTGGGAAATTTGACGGTTTTATTAGAGGTTCCAGCAAGTCTAACGCTGAACTGAAAGGCTGAGACTGAAGCTGTAGGGTCCTGGCCCCAAGCGGCGACCACACCACCCTTGCAGCAGTTGGTGAATTGCTGGTTATAAGGAACTCCAGGGAGCAAGTCGACAACGGTTGGAGTTTTCTTACGGCAATGAGGGATGTTTCCTTTGAACTTGGTTCAGTCTCCTTGCTCTGTTGCTTGAGCTCCCACCATTGACCAAATCACTTCTTTTTTAGCCCATGTCCAGGAAAGAGTCCACCCTGGGCTCATGATATGCCGGTACATTTGGAAGTTTCTCATCCTCACTGTAGCCTAAATTAAAAAAAAAAAAAAAAGAAAAATGATTGCATTTAGGTGTGCATAAAAGAAAAACAATTGCATTTTATGGAAGAATACTGACCACATAACCGTCTGGTGTCCAAGACATTACATCCCATTTGATGGTTATGTTCCCATTTGGATCTAAGGGGTCATATGCAGCTGCAATCATGAAAACAAAGGCAAGAAATTAAATGAAATTGTTATTCAACATTGGTAGTGTCTGAGCAAGAATGTGTACCTGAATTAAGCAACATCAATAAAACTAAAGCAATCAGGAAAAAGAACTTGACTTGAGCAAAGAAAGGGCAATGGTCTCCCATGGCAGACTCTGAAATTAAAAGATCACAGTTACAGGTTGCACCTAGTAGTAGAATTAAAAGGGAAGGGATTGGATTAAAGATGTCTCACCTACTGGTTGTTAGATTTTTTTTTTTTTGTCGGTAACTTAACTGCATCTTGAAGCAAAATCAAAGGAAAAGGTTGCAGCAAGCGGGAGATATTCAGAGCTTTGAACGTAACAGCTCAACGATCGTCCATCTCCATAGTCAGTGGTCACATGCCTCTACCATTCGACTGCTTAGTTTTAACTCAACGCTTTATTCCACTCACTGCTGTTTTATACAAGTTTCCATTATCAGGTTTTCCCTCATTTTTGGCATTAGAAAATTCTTCAAACAAACGAACTTTTACTCTTTTTTTCTTACGAATGATAAATTTGTGAGTTGACTCTTTTTTGGTAATTTTAATTAAAGATAAAGATGCCATAGGTTGCGAAATTACATATACACCCTCGTCTTTAAGAGAATGAAAATCACTCAAATCTAATTGGCTTACCGTGAGGTATTTACTTGGCCGAGTCTAAAATAATTGATTCACTATCTTCTTATTTTATATATTGTAATTAATAAAATTTCAATTCACATTCAAATTGCTAAAAAAAAAAGTTGAAAGAAAAAAAACTAGCGGAGAATGGCATCTCAACTAAACCCTAACCTTAATCCAAGTGTTGTGTCTGCTGGAGTGGTGGACGAGAATCTAGTGGCTGGAATTCATGGTAGGAGTAAGGAAGAGAATGCTTAACTTAGACAAAGTAATAAGAAAAAGAAGAGGAATGAGGAGGATATCGAAGGAGATGATCAGGTGGGCGTGTTGAGTATTGTGCAAGAAACTCAAATGGAAGTAGAAAGAGTGAATGAACATGTTAATAAGCAATCTGCCATAAAAGTTTCGTTCAAAGAAACCATGTTAGGGTCTTGTTCTCGTTCTTCTATTGACATGGGAATGGAGGTCGGATATGTTTCAGGGATGATGTGTACGAGGATGAAGAGGAGGATCCCGGATGTCCAACAATTAAGCTGACGCGAGAAGAGAAAATCAGACTGAGAATACCATGGAAATATACTCTTTTTGTCAATTTATTGGGAAAATCCTTAAGATTCAAATATGTGGAGAAAAGAATCAAGGATATGTGGAACCCTAAAGCTCAGGTGGAAGTGATAGCCATTGATAAGTATTATTTTTTAGCATGGTTGCTAGCAAAGATGATTATGATTATGCCATGTTTGAGGGTCATTAAGTTATTGCTGATCATTAACTGACTGTGAGGCCATAGTACCCAAATTTTGACCCTAAGATAGTGGAGAATATTGTTATATTGGCATGGGTGAGATTTCCTTGTCTACCTATTTAATATGATGACGATCAATTCTTAATGAAAGTAGAGGAGAAAATACGTATACCCATTAAGGTGGACACTTTGACTTGTAATGTCTCAAGGGGAAGATTTGCGAGAATGTGTGTTGAGATTGATTTGACTAATTCCTGTTTAAAATTAGAAAAAGGACTAAAGGAATTGAATATGAGGGTTTACATATGATTTTCTTTGAGCGTGGCAAATGTGGCCATAAAGTAGATACATTCCCCTCTAATAAAGAAAAGATGGGAAAAGGGGACTTAGAAGCAGGCAATGTGACAAGTGTGGAAGATGGGGAATCAGTACAGATTGAACTGGAGATAGTGGAAAGATATGGGGATTGGATGCTGGTCAAAAGGAAGCCTCTTAGGCCAACAACGGAGAAGACCATTTTGGGAGCTAATAGGAGGACATGTGATAAGGAGAATTATAATCATATTTCGGCTCTAGAAGTGAATGATGATGATGGTATGGACTAATTGAGAGATGACTTAACATTTAATATCTCTCCATCAGACTTTATGGGATCTTCTATAATGGTTCAATGGGGAAACAATGGTAAAGGAAGGGGGAGGAGACTGAATGTCTAAGCGTAACTAGGGGGGGGGTAATCAACATGTTTAAGAAGTGAATAAAGGGGAAGTAATAGGGGGAGAATGATCTAATGGTAATAGGAAAAGGAACTAAGCAGCTACTGCAAAGAATCATATAGTGGTATATAGTGAAAAAAGATAATGTGGTGTCAAGAGAGGTGGTACAAAATAATAGTGAAGAGGATTATCATCATGTTGAGGATACTCACATGTTTAATGAAGGATATGAAAGGAAATTAATGCATGAAGGTTTGCTTTACTTATTTGATCCTCCAAATGAAAGAAGGAAGTAGAAGGTAGTAGAAGGAGCAGATACTCAAGATGGAGTTGAGATAATGGATAAGCTTGGGCACTCTAATTGAGTGCCTTGTGCATGAGTGCTTTAATTTGTATTTACTAAGTATGTGAGTAGCTAGATAAGCTAAGTATAATGCTTAATTGTTTGCATTATGATGAATATTTCAGTTTGGAATTGTCAAGGTACAACAACTACTGATTTTTTCAAAAGCTAAATCACTGATGAAAATGCATAAACCCGTGATAGTGAGACTTGTTGAAACCAAGATTAGTGGGAGTTCAGTCAAAGTAGTTTAAAGAAAATAGGATTTGGTAAATGGGTTAGGGTGGAAGCCCTTGCCTTTAATGGTGGTTTGTGGCTCTTTTAGAAACAAAACACAACTCTTACAATGGTCTTTACAAATCTATAGTTTATTCACTATCATGTTGCATTCGATACTTATTGTGAATGGTTATTTACATTTGCTTATGGTAGTCTAAATTTGAGGTTCAGAAGGTAGTTGTGGGAAGCTCTTGACAATGCTAAATTATGTATTAATAAGTTGTGGATCATGTTGGGAGATTTTAATGTTGTATCTGATCACTATGAAGTTAGCGATACCATGTCATCAAATTTGAATTTCTACTCAGCTTTTAGGGAGTGGTTATTTAGGGAATGCTTAATCGATTTAGGCTTCTCAATTTCGAAGTTTACTCAAAGTCATGTAATGGGATTTGCTTTTGTAATGTAGATTGGCGAAATGGATTTCCTAATGCAAAGGTTACTCATTTGGCTAAATTAAATTTAGATAATCATCCTCTTCTGCTAAAAATGATAGATTTTCATCAATTGATCAATGAGAAGATTACATTCATAGCCCTCTGATAGGTTGCCTTAGCATTTTTCAGACCAATTGGCATGACTATCCATTATACGCCCCAATTGACCTTGGACACCTGAATGTTGTTTTATGCACATCCTCTTCTATGATTTTGATTTGATTATACCCAGAGTGTCCATCCATAAAACTTAAGATTACATTTCTTGCAGCTAAGTCTATTAACATATGTGAGGCCCTGGCCAAACGTGGCTTGTGTGCCTCGTTCTGTTTTGCTCGAGGAAACCACTCTCCTTGGGCATATTATGTATTCACAATTCAGTTACATGCAAAGTTTTACATGGGAACACCTAACAGTGTTAGTCTAATTTGCATCATTTTTCATAACGTTAGGAGGTTAATTGATCTTTTGAAAATATTTAGGGGTGATGTGGTATACTTAATAAATGTTGGGGTCAAAATTGAATCTATTCCCATTTTTTAAAAGGTGATTAGGAAACCAAATGAATATAACTCCATAAAAATTATTTGATTAGGGGCAATGGAAAAAGGTTTTGGTTAATGAGCAAATCCAGATTCGAAGACTGTAAATTTGGCTTTAAATTTATTCTAGAAAAAAAATGATTTTTTCTACTTTTGGCTAAAGTGTTTCAGATTAGGAACAAAATGGTGTTTCATGTATGCATGCACAGAACAAAAAATAAAGTATAAATGATTACCATTTATAGCATTGTACATGATAAGATATATTCATGAATGATAGTTTAAGGGCGATAAAAGAAAGAAAGTGATAAAATAAAGAAAAGAAATGGAAAGGGTCCCTTCTCTACCCATAGTAGTACTAGGAAGGACACACATCCCCAAATGGCAATATAACGAATAAAATGATAAAAAATAAGTTACATTTCAACAATAATACAAATAAGGGGATCTCTCCTCGAGCTATAAAGTATAGGAAGGGCGTACATTCCCCTTTAGGTAAAACTTATATAAAAACAACAAAATAACTAAAGCAAACACAAATAATACCAAAAGTATATATAAAAAAAATGAAATAGCAATAAAACGATAAAGTAAAAGCATAAAAGAACACAAAAGGACAATTTTATATACAAAAAGGTAAAAAAAAAAACTTTTAGAGTTGAAACCTTCATGACAAGGCTTGCTGGCATATCCCTTTGAATGAGAATCAAACCCCACGTCATTCTCCCTTCTTGTGGAGGGTGGGGGTTGTTTTATTGAAATTGAGATTTTGGTTCAGAAGCTAACTTATTTTAGATTTTAAAAGGGTTAACCAAATAGTCTTTTAATAAGTTTAACTTTAATTAAAAAAATAATTTTGAATGTTGAAGTCCTAATCAGGTTTAGGATTAAAGAAATGAAATTGAAAACATGCTTGTTTAGAGTTTACCTTTGCTTTGTGTCAACGTGGAATGGGAGGATCAGATGGTTTGATGTGGACAAAATGAGTTTCCACAATGTTAAAGATGTATTTTTAAAGTAAAAAGTGTCAGAGGTTCGTCGTATTAAAAACCCGCTTGAAAATTGTGCTAAAAGGTCGTATTTATAGAGAAAGGGTTGGAAATTCAGAATTTCTGCACATGAGCAAGGGGGTTTGTGCATGAGTAGAGGTGTCTGTGCATGAGCATAGGACTTTGCTCATGAAAAGAACCTTCTGTGCATAAGTAGAAGGCTTTGCACATGCATAGAGTGCTCGCTCGTGCACAGAGTGCTTTGCTCCTCTTTCTCATGAGCATAACTCGACTTAACTTTAGTATTTTTGCAATTTCGGACCTATTTTGAGTCTGATTTTAGCCTGATTTGAGTCTATATATTTGTATTGATAGGCCAAATATAGTGGTGCTAAATTAGGGTTCACAATATATAGGTTATGGACATTGTATTTTCATCTTTAGGTGTGGCAGTATTTAGATTTCTGAAGTCAACAAAGATTCTTATTTTGCCATTTTTCTTTATCACTGGGATAATGCTGAACAACCACTCAATATACATATCTAGCCTTATGAATGTTGCCCCCAACTACCATTCAATCTACTGGTTTACAAGCCTTTAACCTCAATCGACATTCTTCTTATTGGTTGCTTAAAGGGTTTAAATCTTAGCTTTTTGGGCAACTTTTCTCAACCAGTGCCCTGTTCAACCCTTGCATCTCTTCATAGTTCCAAGTAAAGCAGTCTTTGTATTCATAAAGCAATGCTACTAGTTTCTTTTTAAACTCTGAGCTTAGTCTTGTACTTATGAATATTGGCCCTAGATCAACTTCTATCCTAAGGTTGGTTTCTTTTAAAGGATCTTAGACTTTAGTTGGTTCATCTTTTAATTTTTTGCCTACCAACTTCACATTTTTCATTTCCAATTCCCTGAGGGATCTTGCTCATCATCTTCATAGATACACTTAGTCGAGCAAATATGCTCCCAGAATAAGGCATAGAGCTTTTTTATGACTTCCTTCTATCTTTTTTAGATACCCATCATTCTATTATTATTATCAACCATGGTTTGGCCTTACTGAAACAAGTTGTGACATTTTCTCGACCATGATCATTTTCCTCAATAGGGTCTTTTCTAGCTCCATTAGAGATGTAATCATTAGGTTTGGTGGGTAGTATGTTGCATTAGTCATATGGACCTCTTGTTTACAAGGTTTAGGATCTGCATTCACAATCTACACACACCCTTCACTGAAAATGATGAGCATTTGATGCAGACTTGATGGCATGCATAAGTTACTACTAACTGAGTCTTGCCCCAATAACAAATTATAATTGACTTGAGCATTTATAAAATAACACCCAGTAGGTCAAGTTTCTCTTTGGCTCATGCTTAACCCATTTTCCTGACTCTAGAGCAACTGGCCTAAACATCTTTGGTTTCTATTGTTAGACTTCGGTTGGGCCTTTTTTACTTTGATATAGCTCCTCTTCAAAGGATTCACATAGTACCAAGGATTAGGGAACTGGGCCTTTTATGCACTAGTTTCTTCCCTTGTTCATTAGAAAGGGCTTGCCTCTTTTTAAGAGTGTTTGGCACTGGACTTTTCTCCATTTATCTATGTACCACCTTAAACTTTGTCTTATAGTTTGGACAAACTAGACATGCACCACCAATGTTTTCTTTGGTCGACTTCATTGGCTACTTCCCTTTTGCTTTATCCTTGAAATCAATTTTCTCCTTTGGCTTGAGTGGGGAACTATGCTTCTAATATCCTAAGCCGAGGGGAGTGATGGTGAAAATTTTGATATTTATAGTAATGGATTTTTTATTTGGGAGTAGAGCTATCTTCATGGCCAAGTGCTCTTCTAATTGCCTTTTGTATCACATTTCTGAAACTAAGATAATTGTTAATATAATGTCAACTAGAATTATGCCACTTACAATACATTTTAGGCCAATCTTCAAAAGGGTGGAATAACATGCCCAATATTAAGCTCAATTTGCCCATCCTTTAAGAGTACATCAAATATCTCTTCGAGCTTAGTTATATCAAAGGAATACTCCTTGGAAATTTTGTTAATTTCCATCTTCTTCTTAGTATTTGGCATATGTTTAATCAACATCTCACATTCATATGGCTTTTATGCTTTGAGATCAACAATGCATATCTCCTCCAT
>CAOJBK012468488.1:0-13929 GCA_948294925.1 Codiaeum variegatum | reverse complement strand
CTTTCTCTTGCTTATTGGGGTGTCTTCTGGGCCTCCTGTGAGGCATAGGATGTCGCCTACTGAGGCTTCTTTCATGCGACATCTTCGTGGGATGGTACGTGCTCCATTGTGAGTTGTGGATCTATGACAGGTTTTTTGGATTTTTTTGAAAGGGAAAACGTTATGACGTTTCCCATAGACGGCGCCAATTGATGCGTGCTAGATTTGGACACGCTATGATTTGACTGTTGTAGTTGAACTGGGACTGGACCTGCACAGAATAACAGTTGGTCAGGGGTGCCAGACGTGTTGTCCGGCGATAACCCTCCGACGCTTAAGTCAGTAAATGGGTAAATCACAAATGGAATAGTATGTAGATATAAGGTTTTTTAGTGTAAGTTTTTCATACCTTGATGTAGTTGTGAGCTCATGTATTTATAGGGCGAAAAAGCCCTGTAGATAGGCACACGTGTCGATCATAGAGTATTTATCAGTGTACTACACCATGTGGCTTGTGACACCTGTTGGCTGTATCTAGCCGAACCCCCGAAGGTTATTAGTGACCCGAAGGATGCCCATGACTTGTACCGAGTTCGATCCGGATTGAGGGTCTTAAGGATTCGGTGTGGTTTCACTTGGGCTCCTTGGGGCCGAACTAGGTAGAAATGAGGTGGTATCAATTAAATATTGCAAAGTACATTATTACATTATTAATCTATTAAAATTTAAAACGTCTATCTTTTAAATCATAATATATATAAATATGGTTCAGATGGGGAATTTATAAAATTACCGTATTATCCTCCCTATAATTTTATTAATTGTTAGGTTATGTAAGATTATTATGATAATTTAATTAATCATTATTTAAAATAAATAAATCATATTATAATTTTTTAAAAAATAAGAAATATAATAGGAATGTGATTTAATTTATTGTAATTCTTTAATAAATTTTATTTTATAAATTCTAATTAAGAATTTATTTATATTATCTTCTTTTATTAAAAATAGAAAGTTTAATCATAATATAATTCTAATTAATAATTAATTTATATTACCTTCTCCTTCTAGGGTTATTAAATATGTATTTTACAAATATAAACAAAACGTACTTTTAATCATTCTTTTTTTCTAATTAGATTTATTTATTATTATTGATTCTATTTTTTTATTCATGGTAAATAAATTAGATCTTGATAATAAAACAATTGACACTATTAGTTTTTATGTGAATTTTGGTCGATATTAAACTTATTGTTATTAATTTTTATTATGTATAACCATAATTGTAATATATATTTTAAGTTTTATAATTTATTATATTTATTTATTTTTGATAATTTTTTAGGGGTAAGATAATTTTAGTTTTCATATGTAAAGTCGTCGTAAACCAATGAAACGAGTAAGTTTTCTCTTTTTTTTTCATATTAATTTTTTAATTAAATTTATTACAGTTCTTAATTTTTTAATAAATCTTTATAGATAAAAAAATTACAGTTTTGATATGAAAAAATGCCATAAACCTATAAAATAAGTACGTTTAGAAATCTATTTTTTTATATTAAAATTTTAATTAAATTTAGAAATATTTAGAATGATATAAGAGTTTTAATAAGATAGAAAGACTGACAAAAAAATCGAAATTGAGAAATTAAAAAAAAATGCTAGATTTTTATTATACAACAAAACATTGTAATCAAATTATTTTTTTAATCTAATTTATTAGTGAAATGGTTTTAATAATTAGAAATTAAAATATTTCTTATTGAATATATAAAAAAGCAATTGTAATAGAATTAATTTAGGTAGGTTTAGATAAGAATAAAAATGTATAAATAGAAAAAAATATAAATAAAAATTTGAATTCTATTAAATATATATTATACTATGATATAATATAATATATATTTTTAAACTCAAAATAATAAGATACTAATTAATTATACACTATACATACAACGAGACACTTTGGTAACGTGCGAAGTACGTTCTTGAAAAAATTAGTATATATAAATATACCTAAGAGGTGAGAGATCGACAAAAAGATTGAATTACTCCAATTATGCTTTTAAATAGGGTTATTTTAGTAATTTAATATAGTTTATTTTATGAATAAATTAATTGATTTTTTTGAAAAAAAAAATAGAGAAAAAGTTAAGTTAAAAAAGGATAAAAAAGTTGCAATATGAATATGAATTAAGTTTTTAGGTTATTCAAATTAAGTAGGAAACATGTGAGGAAAAGAATTGAGATAAGTTACATTCAAATACGTAATTTGCTTATAAGTAGTATATTAATACATTTTTTACGCTCAATAGTATATTAATAATTAATAAATTGTATAAGCATAACATACTGATGGGAAGACCGCTACTCAATGACTTAGATGCAAAGAACAATGTGTGAAGAGGAAGGTTAAAAGTCCCTTTGCCCGATGGAACATAACTTTGTTGTACAGCACTGCAAGATAGGAGCCCGAGACAAATTATGCCCGAAAAAGAAAAAGAACAATCCATATACAGGCGAAAGAAGTGTATTTGGTCCAAGAAGGGGTGAAGATAGAAAATCAGAGAACTTAGCCATTGTAGGAACTGGAATCGTTCCTAGTGAGTGTGGGGACCCAAGGTAGAAGTTTGAAGATAAATCGAGGGTTGGAAGAAAAGGAGGAAGTAAAGGGTTTCCTGATAAGCCATAAGGGAACTTTCATCTGGGACTCCTTAGAAATGCCGAGGATCAACCTTGAAGTAGAAATGCACAGGTTTAATGTAAATCTACCATTTAAGCACATAAAATAGAAAAAGCAATACTTTGGAGTGGAAAGCAGGCGGTCATTGACGAGGAGGTGGACAAGTTGATGGAAATAGGGTTCGTTCGGGAGCTTCAGTTCCCTAAATGGCTAGCAAATGTAGTTCTTGTGAGAAAGCCCAATGGGAGCTATAGAATGTGTGTAGACGTCACAGGCCTGAATAAAGCTTGTCCCAAGGACTTTGACCCGCTGTTGATGATAGACAAGTTGGTGGATTATATTTATTTATTTTTGATAATTTTTCAGGGATAAAATAATTTCAGTTTTGATATGTAAAGTCGTCGTAAACCAATGAAACGAGTAATTTTTCTCTTTTTTTCATATTAATTTTTTAATTAAATTTATTACAGTTCTTAATTTTATAATAAATATTTATAGATAAAAAAATTACAGTTTTGATATGAAAAAATGTTATAAACCTATAAAATAAGTACGTTTAGAAATCTTTTTTTTTTGTTTATATTAAATTTTTAATTAAATTTAGAAATATTTAGAATGATATAAGAGTTTCAATAAGATAGAAAGACTGATAAAAAAAATCGAAATTGAGAAATTAAAAAAAATTGCTAGGTTTTTATTATACAACAAAACATTGTAATCAAATTTTTTTTTTCTTATCTAATTTATTAGTGAAATGGTTTTAATAATTAGAAATTAAAATATTTCTTATTGAATATATAAAAAAGCAATTGTAATAGAGTTAATTTAGGTAGGTTTAGATAAGAATAAAAATGTATAAATAGAAAAAAAATATAAATAAAAATTTGAATTTTATTAAATATATATTATACTATGATTTAATATAATGTATGTTTTTAAACTCAAAATAATAGGATACTAATTAATTATACACTATATATACAACGAGATATTTTGGTAATATGCGAAGCACGTTCTTGAAAAAATTAGCATATATAAATATACCTAAGAGGTGGGAGATCGACAAAAAAATTGAATTACTCCTCCAATTATGCTTTTAAATAGGGTTATTTTAGTAATTTAATATAGTTTATTTTAGGAGTAAATTAATTAATTTTTTTTGAAAAAAAAAGAGAGAAAAACGTAAGTTAAAAAAGGAAAACAAAAAGTTGTAATATGATTAGGAATTTAAGTTGTATTAAGTTTTTAGGTTATTTAAATTAAGTAGGAAACATGTGAGGAAAAGAATTGAGATAAGTCACATTCAATTTATTACGTAATTTGCTTATAAGTAGTATATTAATACATTTTTTTAAGCTCAATAGTATATTAATAATTAATAAATTGTATAAGCATAACATACTAATGGAAGACCGCTACTCAGAGACTTAGATGCAGAGAACAATGTGCGAAGAGGAAGGTTAAAAGTCCATTTGCCCAATGGAACAAAACTTTGTGTGTACAGCATTGCAAGACAGGAGCCCGGGACAAATTATGCCCGAAAAAGAAAAAGAATGATCCATATCCAGGCGAAAGAAGTGTGTTTGGTTCAAGAAGGGGTGAAGGTAGAAAATCGGAGAACTTAGCCATTGTAGGAATTGGAATCGTTCCTAGTGAGTGTGGGGACCCAAGGTAGAAGTTTGAAGATAAATCGGGGGTTGGAAGAAAAGGAGGAAGTAAAGGGTTTCCTGATAAGCCATAAGGGTACTTTCGTCTGAGACTCCTTAGAAATGCCGGGGGATCAACCCTGAAGTGGCAATGTAAAGGTTTAATGTAAATCTGACATTTAAGCACATAAAGCAAAAAAAGCGATGCTTTGGAGTGGAAAGGCAGGTGGTCATTGACGAGGAGGTGGAGAAGTTGATGGAAATAGGGTTTGTTCGGGAGGTTCAGTTCCTTAAATGGCTAGAAAATGTACTTCTTGTGAGGAAGCCCAATGGGAGCTATAGAATGTGCATCGACTTCACAAACCTGAACAAAGCTTGTCCCAAGGACTTTGATCTGCTGTTGATGATAAACAAGTTGGTGGATTCCACCGCGGGATATAAGTTTCTCTCGTCTCTTGACACGAAGCAGGGATATCACAAAATTAGGATGGACCCAGAGGAGGAGGAGAAAACCGCATTCATCATGGAGAAGGGAATATATTGTTACACCTTCATGCCTTTTGGCCTTAAAAATGCATGTGTAACATATTAGAGGTTGGTAAATAAAATTTTCAAAGATCAACTGGGCTAGAATTTTGAGGCCTATGTTGATTTCATGATTGTTAAGAGCAAGAGCTTTAGGGAGCATATGGAAGACCTGAGGGAGGCCTTCGAGGTGATGGATCGTTATGGAATGAAGTTAAATACTGAGAAGTGTGCCTTTTTCATCCAAGGCGGAAAGATCCTCAGATACTAGGTCAGTGAAAGAAGAATTGAGCCTAATTCAGATAAAGTGAAGGCTATCCTGAACATGCTAGCTCCAAAGAACGTGACGGAGGTACAAAAGTTGATAGGGAGGCTGGTTCATGTGGAAGGTAGCAGAAAGATACCTACCATTCTTCAAGAAGTTGAGAAAGAATGCATCTTTCGAGTGGTTAGAGGATTATCAGAAGACCTTCGAGGAGCTAAAGAGTTATTTGGGGTAAGAGTAGGTGTTGAGTAGACCACTATCCGGAGAGGAGTTGCTCATATATCTATCTGCTTCCTAATATGCGGTCGGGGCTGTGTTAGTGAGGGAAGAGCAAGGGAATCAAAGGCCAATCTATTACTTCAGCAAAGTCTTGCAAGGACTGGAGTTGAATTACTCATCAATTGAAAAATTAGCTTATGCTCCTTTATTATTCTATAAGAAATTTAAAGTATGCCTCCAAACACATCAAGGGGTAGTAGTGACTGACAAGCCCCTCCAAAAACCATAAGCTAGAAACCTCTGGAAGGATGTTGTGTTAGTCTGTGGAGCTTGGGCAATATGCCCTCCAATATCAACCTCAATCCGCGATTAAGGCCTAAGTACTAACAAATTTCATCTCTGAATGCTCATTTACTGAAGAAAAGGGAGAAGGATCTAAAGAAAGAAAAGTTGAAGCAAGCTTGTTAACCACTTGGGAGTTGTATGTGGATGGCGCTAGCTTCCAAAAAGACAATGGGATGGGGATTGTTCTCAAAAGTGGCACAGGAATCCTCCTTGAATATGCCTTGAAGTTAGATTTCTCTACCACGGACAATATGGCCGAATACGAAGAACTCGTGCAAAGACTTAGGCTTGCTGACTTCCTTTGTATAGAAAACTTGTGCATCTGTAGCGATTCGCCGTTGGTCTTGGGGCATGTCGACGGAGTATTTGAGGCTAGAAAAGAGGAAATGATGAAGTACATGGCCATCATAAAAGAACATGTCTAGAAGATGCAAGAATAAGGGATAAGAGTGGAATACCAAAAGGTCTCGAGGCTCAAAAATTATAGGGCAGATAGTTTGATTAAGCTAGCAACAGTGCAGCCTTCGGGCTATCCAGATAAGGTCTTCATTGAATCTGTATCAACCCCTAGCATCAAAGAAGGAGAAGAGGATATGAAGGTGGATGACGAGCTAAGTTTGATAGATCCAATTAAAGCATATTTGAAAAGGGGGGAGCTACCCCAAGATTCGTATGAGGCAAAGAAGGTCAAAAGGCGCAACGCCCACTTCTATGTTCACAACAACACCTTTTATCAGAGGGCATACTCACTCCCTTGGCTAAAATGTCTCAGACTGAGCGAAGCAAAGTATGTCCTTCAAGAGATTCATGAGGGTTCATGTGGGATGCAGATAGGTTTGAAAGCCTTGGCAGCTAAAGCACTTCGACAAGGATACCTTTAGCCAACGATGAAGATAGATGCAAGATCCTTAATGAAGAGATGCCCATCATGCCAGAAGTTTGCCAATTTGATAAATTCGCCAGGCACTGAGCAGATTCCCATATATAGCTCCTGGCCCTTCGCTAAGTGGGGAATAGATATTGTGGGTCCATTACCTATGGCCCTAGGACAGAGAAAGTTTTTGGTAGTAGCAGTGGAGTACTTCACAAAGTGGGTTGAAGCAAAGCCCTTGGCTATAATCTCAGCTGATAATATCATCAAATTCATATGGAGAAACATCATATGCGGATTTGGAATTCCCTATCAACTAATTAGTGATAATGGAAAGAAATTCGACAATGCGAAGATTATGGAATTCTGCGGAGGCTTGAGCATCAAACAACATTTCTCCTTGGTAGCCCATCCTCAGACCAATGGACAAATAGAAGTTACAAATAGAACTCTCCTTCAAGGGATAAAGAGGAGACTAGAAGGATATGGAAGAAACTTGGTCGAAGAGCTCCATCATGTACTCTAGGAATACCGAACGACACCAAGGGAGCCGACAGGTGAAACACCCTTTGCATTGACCTTTAACACTGAAGCGGTCATGCCCGTTGATATAGAACTTCCCAGTGAAAGAGTCTTTTACTGCGATGATAATAACCACCTGAGGAGGATTGAACTGGATATGTTGGAGGAATTAAGAGAAGAAATATTCATCATAACAATGACATATAAGCGAAGGGCAACGAAGTATTTGAACATGAAGGTGAAAAATAGAAATTTTGAAGAAGGAAGCTTAGTTTTGAGAAGCCTCGAGGCCACTGGCATAAGAGAAGGAAGTGGAAAGCTAGCCTCAACATGGGAAGGGCCCTTCAAAGTTCAGCAAGTGATTGGGCTAAGAATATATAAACTATAAACTCTAGAAGGCATAGAGATACCTCACATATGGAATGTACAATATTTGAAGATGTATTATCAATGAGAGAAACTTTATTGAAAATCTGCCTTTTAAAGTCCTAAAATATGTTTGACAATCTATATTTTCCTATAAGACCTTCTTGATAAGAAAAAGACCTTCTCTGGGAGGCACTAAGTCTTGGAAGAAGGACATAAGACCTACTCGATTGGCAAAAGACCTTCCTTGGGAGGCAAAGTCCTAGATGAAGGGCATAAGACTTGCTAGATAGGTAAAAGACCTTTCTTGGGAGTCACAGTCATAGACGAAGGACATAAGACCTGTTTGATAGGCAAAAGACCTTCCCTGGGAGGCATGAAGTCCTAGAAGAAGAACATAAGACCTGTTAGATAGGAAAAAGACCTTCCCTGGGAGGCATTAAGTCCTAGACAAAGGACAAAGCTTGTAGGTCAAGTGAAAGACCTTCATAAGAAGGAAGGCAGTAAGCCCTGAACTAAGAGCATAAAAAAAAAGAAAAACAAAATAAAATAAAACCCTTAAAGCCAAAGAGCAAAGCCTAAAAGGAGTTGACCTAGTTCGCTGAATGAAAGCTGCGACCATTTAAAATGAAGATTCATTGATAAAAAGTAGTTTAAAAAAGATAAAAGTATTTTACAAGATATAAAAAATTACAATGGATGATTTGAGCCAGCTTCCTCGCTGTTCACATCACCACTCAAGTCTTCACCTGACGATGGATGATCTTTATACTTTTCAAAATCAAAGGTAGGCGAGGTAGTTTTGCAAGATAGTCATCAACATTGGGGATTAAGATCTTCTTTGGTTCATGCACCTTAAAGGCATTAGCCTCTTCAGGATGCTTCACAATGATCTCCTTCACACTGTTGTTGTTCCAAAGCATCCCATGAACCACCTCCCTACTCATGATATACTTCCTCAGCCAGCCAGAGGTGAAAAAGTCCTTGATAGCTTTGTGCACTCCTCTTGCATGCCTCTTCGCTTAGTTAGATAAGGCTTTCAAAATCTTTCGCGATGAGCAAATCTCAAGGTGGAGCTAGTCCTTATCTTCTTGGAGGCTATGAACACGTCCTTCGAAGCTGAGTAAGTGTTGGTTTAAAGAGGCAACAAGCACTTCCTTCTCTTTCAGCTGAGCCCGGAGGTCCTTAACTTCCTAGTGTGCACCCTTGGCATCCGCAACTACCTTAGCAATGGCTTCTTGAGAAGCCTGGAGAGCCCAATCCTTCTCCTCTAAGCTATTTCTAAGATTATCATTTTCTAGGGAGTGGAGGAGAAGGATCGAATCCATCTCTTAATGGTCGGAGAGAAGGGCCACCGCAGCTTCATAGTGGGATTTGGTCCTTGATAGAACATCTTGCATAAATAGAATTAGTAAAAATAGAAGGAAATAGAGCAATAAAATTAAACCAATGCTGACCTCCATAGCAGAAAGAAGAGTCGACCCTCGAGACAATATCCCCTTAGTTTTAAGGGGCTTCATCCTCTCCTGAAAGAGTTCACCATCTATATATATGAAGTCATCAGGAAGAGGGATTGATGTAGAGGAGGCATTGGGCTCAGGTGCAGTAGAGAGTTGAGGCTGTTCGTGGGACTGGTGGATTTCGGCGTCCTTGCACAGAGGGGCTTCCTCACGAACAGTGGATGTCCCCGTTTTTTAAATGAGAAGCTCTGGCTCTAAGGCGTCCTCATGAAGAAACATCTCCAGTGCTGACTTTGAGCTATAATCCTCCTTAAAGAGATTTGAAAAAACTTCATCATCTTCACGGTTTGGAGTTGGAAGAGCTTCGACATTGACGTTCCTAGCGAACTCCTCTACTTCATCGGAACACTCCTATGAGGTGCCATCGCCAATAGCCTAAAAAAATAGTAAAGTTAGATGTCAAGCCTGGAGGGACATTCAAATAAAGGGAAAAATGACTAACAATACATACCTCAACACTTTAGGAAGGAGGGAGAATTGGAATAGGGGGAGGAGTTACCTCGGCCTCAAAGTGAGGCAAAGCCTCAACAAGTAGAATGACTTTAACACCCTGCAAGGAGAAAGGGATAATGAGTATCTAGAAACATGCACAAAGTTAGCAGAGATTAGAGAATTGCCTTAGGTATCGAAGGAAATGTAGAGGCAGAGGGTAAAGGGAGAGAATCTTCAGCCCCCAAGTAGCACTTCCTTCAGTGGTTCTCTCTAGCGAAGCTGCATGAGGACAAGTGTGATTAGTATAAACAGAATGAGACTACAAGGCAACATAAGAACTTACTAGCCCTTTGTGAGGGCTTCATAGTGGAATGCTTCACTCTTGTCTTCCCTGCTCCTTTGTCACCAGGAAGAATCACTCAAAGAGGCTCAGCCTTAACAAGAGAAGCAGCCTAGCAGACTGCCAAGCTTGCCGAGACTTGCTCAGCCTCTCGAATGTTTTATAGGCCTCCCGAGGGTCAGAAGAAGAAGAGGAAGTCGAAGAGGAAGAGTTAAAAGAATCAAAAGGATTACCTGAAGGAAGTGTGGACGGTTGAGTAGCTAATGAACCACCATCTCTGCCAGCCTTAGGAAGAAAAATAAAAGCCCTTTCCATGAATTCCCTTATCGCCACCTCCTCTTTATTATAAAGGAAGTTGTATACCTCGAGGAGGCGATCTTTAGAAAATGGTAATTGTAGTTTGAATAGAAGATCTGCAACCATCTTTTAAATTCCTCCTGGCTACAGGCTAGGGACTCCATCATGTCAAGAACATGTCTCGCCACCCGTTGGAAGTGAGGCATCTGAAGGATTTTATCTTCGAATCCTTGAAGCTTCAGAAAGGGATCATATTGCCTCTTCTTTTCAAAGCCAAAGGGGCGTAGGCGAGATGAGGAAGCAGAGGCCGAAGGGGTATCATTCAAAGGTGGTTCAGGAGCCAAGGTTAGGAGAGCAGAGGGGAGAATCAGCCGAGAATGACTAATTTTCATCGTAGGAATGGCCTTGGCAGTCTTCTCTGACTTTTGCCTAGTTATCTAAATGATGAAAGGGCCTTCGTCGTCATCAACCGTTTCAAGAACTTTCCTCTTTAAACCAGAGAGAGGGGCCATGGGACGATCAGCCTACCTAGGAGGGGCTGGAGCCTTTGCACTAACCCGAGCGGGCAGATCTTCGTAATAGGAGGATAAGTGAGGGATGTTGGCCTCCTGGAGGTGTAGCCGAAGTATGGCAGATTGGATCTCTTCCTTCGTGCTTGGTCGAAGCTACCCTATCAAAGGGTCTCACACAAGAATGATACGAGTCAAGTATAGCTTGGGTATGCTAGACATCTTCTCCTTGCTCCTTATCCCTAGCATAAGCTAGAGATCTTCATTTATAGCCTTTAGGGGCTTCTTTGCAAAAGGAAAAAAGAAAAGAACGAAGGTAAAAAGACTTAAAATAAGGGAAAGGCATAATAATTTAGTCAATTACTTACCTAGCAGAGCCCTGAGGTACAAAGGGATTGATAGGCGCCCCTCCCTATCTGCAAGGAGATTGTCGCGCCACAAGTCTTCCAAATTAACCAGCTCTCTTATGCTTATTAGAATTAGTAAATCCCTCATGTCGACTTCAGTGAGAGGAGGGTTGCTAGAGAGTTTATGGGGCTCTCGGTAATTCTCATCAAATCCCAGTCCAGCATCCTTAGGACCAACATAGCGGAGCCCGCAGAATCGGTGCTTCTAGTCATCAGCTTTGTTGGGCTTCGAAACAAAATACTTCCGGTTGGGCCTCCAAGACGATATGAAGACGCCAACATCCCCTTGACTCGACCCAAATAAGAAGAAGGTCTAAAAATGCTCCATCAAAGGGGAAAGAACCCCCAAGCAGTAACACATGACCTCAAAATCGTGGATGTCTAGGATTGAATTTGGTATGAGGGTAAAAGGTAATGTGCCAAGGTGCTTAAAAATGTTAAGGAAGAAGTCAGAGGGAGGAAGAAAAAGGCCTCAAAGCATATGGTCGTAGAAAATGAAGTAATCTCGCCAACCAATAGGAATATTTAGAAGAGGATTCTTATGGAAGATACGGTGAGCCGGAGAAGGAAAAATGAAAGAAACCACGGAGGAAACACTACCAAAGTTAACCTAAAGTGGCTCCCAATTAATCTTCAACTTGTGAACCACGTTTCTCCAAACAGGGACTAAAGAGTTGATGATAAATTCTTCCCAACTGACAAGCACAGACCTTTGTCTGTTATACTGTCTAGTGCGTGCCATTTGAGTAGTAGAAAGGGGTAGAGATCGAAAGGAAAGAGGGTTAGGTTGAAGAAGTAGAGAAATTTTGAAAGAGAAGCAAGTCAAAAGAAAACGACAGGTCAAAAGAGATATTTATAGACCTTCTAGAAGACCTTTCATATTCTCGACCATTTTAGCTTAAAACGCAACTCGTGGTGAGTCATTTCAAGTAGTGTCAGAACACGTGGCAAATCATTTTGAGAATATTGGCAAACGCGTGTAAAAATAAAGGCTTATCCTCACCAAGGCTTCGGTGGAACAGTTGGCGAAGCTTACAGAAATATACCAAGACAACCTATATCTCTGATCGAAGGGAGTAGAGGCTGTTGACACTATGAAGCGATAGACCCAAATGAAAAATAAAGGTCTTAGAGTATTCTCAGAATTGGTTTTGTTCAAATGGAGGAGTCAGACCAAGCTCCTCAACCTCCTACGAACAAGAGGGGCCACTGATGCAGATTGAAACAATTGGATATAAAGGCCTTGGGCCTAAAGACACCTAATAACCTAAAGGGAGTAAAGGCCCAGGCCCATGATGGCTTTGAGAATCATCTTCGACCTCAGGCCTCACCACAAGATGTACCGAAGGTATATCTTTGAATAAGAACCTTGGCCATTCTCCCTCGTAACACATGTCAGATGTTCAACATTGGCAGATGTCGTTCTTTCACTCGTGGATCACACATTGCCCTGCACAGATGCTTCTATGTGGCACTCTCACAATGGGACAAGTGAACTATGTAATCACTATAAATTTCCTATGATGGTACATTTTTCAAGGTATGTTAAGCTAACTCAAAACTCTTCAGTAACTTATCATCCCAAAGTTCGCAGATGGCCTAAAGGGATCTAAGTTCATTACTAACTTGAGCATTAGAGAGACTTTGCCATACGTCAAGCCTAACCCTCTTAGCTCACATTGTTCATTGTATAGGCATTTACATCCAGCCTAGTCCAAATTCGAGAATCGAAAGTTGTTAGATTTCGTGCCTATCACACATATATATAAATAATTAATAAATAAATTGTAAAAAAATTAAAAATTATAATTCATAATATTAAATAATTAATATTATTAATATATTATTAAATAAATAAATAAAAAGAAAAAATAGAACAAAAAACCGTAGAAAAAATAAGGGAAATAAATTATGATAAAACAAATGTGAAGCATATTGGATTAGCAACACTAATCCAATTTGGAGTTGGTATTAGAGTAACTTAGCCAAAATAAAATAAAATAAAAAATTCATGATTCAATTTGTTGAAATAGAAAAATCGTACTACTTATCTTATGTATAATTATTATTTTATTAATTTTTTATATTTATTAATGATGTGTTAACATTTTTACACTGTGACGTTTAATAATTTACAGGTTCATTTAGGTGTTTTTATTTTTTTAATTTTCACTACCAATCAATTGTTACATTATATGAAATTTAATATTCTTTACATTAATTTAGGTGGTTACTTAGAATAAGAAAATTGTCGAAAATGTGTCAGAAAAGTGTCTTAAAACAAAAATATGATAAAAAAATAGAGCACATAGCGAAATTTGTTGGATGCGTATTGGACGAGTGTCGCTGTTGCCGTGTCGGAAGTATGAAACATAGACACTTCGCCCTATTTAAAATGTTTGTATTTTATAGTTCTATGCTATTCGAAGCAAAGACTTTGCATTTAGTTACAATATCAATAGCAAAGACTTTATATCAATACATTGCATAATGAATTAGGAATTGTTCAAATGATAATAAATCAAGCTCTGGATCCATTATCTTGTTGCCCTCCACGTGATATAGAAGGTGTGGGTAATAGAAAGAGGTGGAGAAAAGATTGAATGTGTATAAGGGCAGTGTTTGTAAAAAGAAAAGAAAAAGTTAAAAAGTGTATATTTAGTAATAGAGATGTATATTTAACAAATATATTTTTAAAATATTACTTTTAAAAAATATTTGATTGTATGAATGCAATAATATAAGATATAACGTGACAAAATAATATTGAATAAGACTAATCAAATATTTGTCTTATCTTATAATTAGAATGACAACATAATAGATTGGAGGCGGTGTACCATGCCCTACCTCATTCCGGCCTAACATTTCTGTTTCACATGCGAAGACTAATTGTTCATCGCATTTCAATCGGATTTTTCATCTTTATTGGATTTTAAATTATCCACTTGAATTTTTTTCTTTCTTTAATCAAATATAATATGAAAATTAAAATTC
>CAOJBK012468418.1:0-17475 GCA_948294925.1 Codiaeum variegatum | reverse complement strand
AATTGTTCTGAAAAATTTAAATTTATAGAAGTTCATGCCAGAAACCCTAGAAGGCAAAATGAGTGTGTTTTGGGCAAAACATGTGCATTTTTGGACCAAGCACATGTGTTTCATCAAAACACGTGCGTGATTGGGCCTAGGTACTAGGCCTGATTTTTTTAGTCCGGTTCGGTCAGATTCAGTTTTGTTTTTAGATTTTCTGGGTTTGTTTAAAGTTCGATTTGAGTCCGGTTTAAAACATTAGGCTCGTATTAATGGAAAAAATTTAATGATAGTAAAATAAGGGTTCACATTAACTCAACCAAAGTCCATGTGTTATTCAGTTCTAAAGCTTATAATTTACTGTACATATCCTAAACCCATTTAGGATCTTGAACAACTTGACCAAAAGATTGAGGATCTACCTCAGAAGAAAGAGAACAAGTAAAATGCTTAAAACTGGAGGAAAGATTATCATAATACATAACAGAAGACAAAGTATGTTTGGTAGAAGAAGGAAGAGAATGAGAAGAAGACATGTGATAATCTTGGAAATAAGTTGGTACTTTAGAAGCTCTAGTAATAAGTTCAGGAACTACAGAAGTAGAATTATCAGGCATAGCCTGATTAGAAGAAGAAGGAAGTGCAGAAGAGGTAAGAACATTAACAGAAGGAACATAATCTTAGACAAGAGAAGAAGAAGGAAGATCAATAGTAAGAGACTGTTATGAAGGAGAAACAAAGGGAATAAAATCTAGGATAGAAGAAACCAAAGATAGGTCAAGTCCTATAGAAGAAGAAGAAGTTGGAGAAATATAAGGGAAAATGAATCATCTAAAAGAATAAATTCAGGAGATTGCAAAACAAGTAATGAAAGAGCATGATATGATAATCCTGAAGAAGAATGCAAAAAACAAAAGTAATTTTCATGAAACTTGACGTCTCTTGAGAGAAAAACTATATGAGTATTAAGATTATACAATTAGTATCCCTTGGTATCTAAAGGATAACCAAGGAAGATACATTGCCTAGTCCTAAAATCAAACTTAGTCCTATGAGCATGAAGGTTAAATACAAAATAAAGGCATCCAAAAGATCTAAGGTAAGAGTAAGAGGGTGGAGTTTAGAACAAGTTTTCATAAGGAGTAAGTTGTTGAAGAAGAGGAGATGGAATTCTATTAATGAGGTATGTAGCAATTAACACTGGATCTCCCAAAAACTTAAGAGGTAGGTTAGCATGAAAAAGAATAGCTCTTACTACATTCAAAAAATGTTGATGCTTTCTCTCCACATTACCATTTTGCTATGGTGTATAAGCACAAGTAGTTTGATGGATAATCCCTTTAAAAGAGAAGAAAAAAGGCTTACTAAACTCAGTACATTTATCACTTCTAACAATTTTAATGGAAATATAAATTTGATTGAGAATATAGGTATAAAAGGATTCAGGAAAGGTAGCAGTTTCACTTTAATGTTTCAGCAAGAAAACCCAGGTATATTTGGAATAATCATCAACTATTGTCAAAAAATAATGGTGTTTATTAATATTAGGCTATGAATATAGACCCCAAAGATCCATATACACAAGCTCAAGTAAAGAATAAGAAGAATTAGAGTGCTTTGAAAAAGGAAGCCTCTTAAGCTTGGCTCTTGGACAAGTTGTACAAGGCATTTCATTATGTTTAGTGCTGCTATTATCAGAGAATAAAAATTGCAAGGTAGGAAATTCTTTAAAACTAATGTGTCCCAGTATATGATGCTAAACATCCAATGATACTGCATTCAAAGAACTAGAAACTGATTTATTACAATTTAGAAAAGAATAAAAGTTTGTAGAATTAGAATCTAGCTAAAGAACATAGAGGCATTGCATCTCCTTAGCTAGTCCAATCACCATCCATGAAGAAAGGACTTGGATGAAACAATATTCATAAAGAAAACAGAGACATAACTCTCTAGAAGCAATCAATTTGCTGACAGAAACAAGATTAAATGTAAAACTAGGAATATGAAGGACATTATAAAGAATTAATTTTGAGCTAAAAGTGACAGTACCTATATGAGTAACTTACACTCTCATTTTATTTCGTAATCAAACAAAACATTTATAAATTGAATGATAAGAATAAAAGAAACTAAAATAACAAGAAATGTCATTAGTGGCTCCTATATCAAGGATCCATGTCTCAGAATAGGTTATAGACTATAACATGTGACACAAAACCTTAGAATTGGTAATAGAAAAGGTCGAGGGAAGAATACTTGTAACATTACTCATGGGTGGAGTAAGAAGGGGCAAAATTTTAGCAATATGCTCCTACTCATTGAGGAATGACATCAGCTTGTGCACCTGGTTCTGAGTCAAATTTGGCTGAGGAATGGTAACTGTTAGCCTGAGACTAAGAATAGACTCTTGATGGACAACCTTTGCAACTTTCGTAGTTGGAACAACAAGCACAGTAAGCATGACAAATAGTAAAACCCCTATGTTCTTGAGTAATTGGAGACACAACAGTAGCTTGACTCATTTATTTAGACTTATTTCCTTTCAAATTAGGAGGATAGCCTATTATCTTAAAGCATTTTTTCCTCAAATGACCCAGCTTATTGCAAAAGGTATAAAAGAGATATGATTTGGCTCTTTTGATTGCCATAACAGTTGACTCAGTAAAACTCTAGTACTGTGTCATGAGTGATCTCTAGTTTTCTTCCCTAAGTACTATGTTGTAAGCCTCATATAGATATAGAAGAAGTTTCATAGCAATGATTTGAGACCTAGTTTGCTTAAAGCTTTCATTTAGTCCATTGAGAAACTTAAAAACTTGATCTTGAAGTTACAGATCTACAAATTTTTGGAAGTAATTGTGGTTACAATTTTCATAAGAATAGAAAGCTTAAGGCCTATAGTTCCTCAATTCCTCAAGTATACCATTTAATTCAGAAAAATAAGCATCAACAGTTCTAGTTCTTGACTTAAGTTACTCAAAACATGTTACAAATGGAAGATTCTTGTATCATTAGGCTAAGAAAACATTTGATTCAATTTGGCCTAGATCTGAGAAGACCCTTCTAGAAAAAAGATTGTTAAAGCAATGAAAGGAGAAATTGAGTTGAGAAGCCACAAAACCAATAGGTTATTGCACCTCAACCAAGCCAAATATGAAGGATTTATCGAAGCAGGTTTTGGAATAGTACCATCTAGAAACCCTTGCTTGTTCCTAATGGAAACAGCAAGTAAAAAGAACCTTTTTTCTAGCTTAAAAAGTTAGAACAAGAGTAACATCCACAAAGTTTTGATTCTCTGATGTATGAACATAAAAAGGAGAAGAAGTATCTTCTGTTGAAGAAGCTGATGTATGATGAGGAACTACATTTTCACCTTCTATAATAGCTAATGGATTTATCACATCCTCCATGATAGATCTCTAAGAAATGAAAACAGAGAGCAAAAGAAAAAAGAAATGAGAAATGGAAGAAGAATTAGAAGAGCTCAAAACCCTAGGTTCTTCACTAGAGTTCTAATACCATATAGCATAATGCAGAGAAAACTTAAAGAGAGAAAAAGTTCATGAGAGAAATGTATCTTATGTAATCATTTTGCAGATTCTGTTTATATACAAGTTGACTAACTAATTACAAAACTAAGTAACTAACGATTACATAGTTAAGTTAATTAATTTAACATACACTACAAGCTAACTAAGGTAAGTTCGCACACTCTTAACCATGGTCAGCTTCACTATAGTTCTAACTTCACTATTCTATTGAACCCTTAGAATAGATTAAGATTTTGGAAGTTTGAGTGGAGTGTCTACATTCCTTTAAATGTGTGCCAGTTTGAGGTATTTATAGTGTTTGTTAGATTCCCAAGGTGTAAATGTGTCATTGGAAGAGAGTGCCACATGTCATACGCTGATTGGTTTGTATTGTGGTCCTTAAATGAGCTTGAGACATGTGTTTTAAGGAAATATTCACCCGATTATACCATCGGGGCCTTTGTACTGAAGCGATCTTCGTCAGGTTTCACGAAAAAGGTCAATCCTGACTATTCTATCATTAGACTATCTTTTGGTTTTACTTCCTTTTAGCTTTCTTAGGCCATTGTTTTATAAATTGCAAACTTTAGGCCTTTTGTATTTTGACTAGATCTGTATCAATAAGATAGGAAAAAGTTGAAAAGTTTTTTTTTTTTTCAAAAATTATTTAATATTTTTATATACATTTTAATTTCATATTTATAACATAAGAGACTCATTAAATATTTTAACAGTCGATTATATATATATATATATAAAGAAGGGGATCGACAAAAATACCGAATTACCCTCCCTATGATCTTCTTAATTTTGAATTAATATTAGGCTATAATGGTAATTTTCATAATTATTAATTATTATTTAAAAAATTTTAAAAAAAGGTAGAAGAAAGCATATTATGTTGTTAATTTGTTAATTTTGACAGCACATATTTTGCATGGATTTGGAGGACTGTAAACTTAGTTGCAAACTATGTTGTTAATTTGTTATCAAGGGATTTTCTCCCTTTATTTTGGTCCATGTATCCCCCATCAAATCTTATGTCTTTCCTTGTAAAATATGCAACATCTATTTTAGATTAAAAAAAAAGAAAGTATTTTTGTTAAAGATAATTGCATTTATCTTTTTTTAAATTTAAAATAAGAAGTTTTAAAATAGAAAGGGAGTATATACATTTAAATCTAGTTATCAACTTCTAACTTCCTATCTCAATGTGTTAGGTGATGATACAAACTTTAATTGGAATAGATTATGAAAGCTCAAAGTTCCAAGAAAAGATTAAAATCTGATCTGGAGGTGTTGTCAAAATATTCTTCCTACTCTCACAGCTTTGCATAAGAAAATGGTGGAGGATGACACTACCAATCCAATTTGTTCTATTGCTGAGGAAGACATTTTTCATGTTCTGGTTTCATGTCCATTTGTTGTACATGTTTGGGAGTTATTTGGGTTATCAAATATACTCAATTTGGGTGTTTCGTTGCAACATTGTTGTTTAATGGAGGAGTTTCAACTTGCAGCTGTGGTTATTTTGTAGTTATGGTATGAAAGAAACTGTGTTGTATGGCATCAGAAACATATGAAACCCGTGGTCATTTTCGTTGTAGGAGTACAACAACTTTCAGCGTGGCAGCAAGCACTACACACACAATAACGCAGTTTAAGAACACAGGTTACTGCTGATGTTCGCAATTAGGCTAAACCCCTTCCTCTTTTTTTCAAATTTAATTTTGATGCTTCATTATCTATGCAATCAAATTATATGGCTTTTGGTATTATCATTTAAGATTTTCATGGATCCTTTGTAGCTATAAAAAAATGGTGTTCTGCTATTAGCAATGGATTTGCATATTGGTGAAGCTCTTAGTTGCTATGAAGCTCTATCTTAGATTAAAGATCTCAATTTACATACCGTTTAGTTTGAGACTGATTCATAGATCCTCTTCCATGCTCTATAAGGTCTTAATGTGAATTGGTCTTCTTTTGGTTTAGTTGTCGATCATTGTTATGCTATGATAAATGAACTAGTCAATAGTCAATTAAGAAATAAAATATAATAAAATAGCATATGTATTTATCAAATAACATGTAATATAGTATAATTTTAAACTTTTAACTAATTAGAAAAACACTATGCAAACTAGAGTCTATAGAAAGCAAAGGTAAGCAACCCTTGCCTCCAACGGCGATAGATAAGAGCACGAAGAGAACCATATCCTTTAAAGATATGATGAAGAGAATCATTAATAGTTTTGAGAAAATGAACATGTTGGTTATGATGAAACTTTACCCATATCCTTTAAGGATAAACTGATGCAAGAATCCAGAGAGGTAGAGAATAAGATTGCTGGAGGAGGTAATGATTTGGATCTGAATGTTGATGATGTTTGAGTTGACACATCTGGACCAATACCCTCGCTTGATTTCTCAAAGAAAATACATGAACAATTAGCTAAACCTTGGCAAAATTCAGTTGTAGTGAGGCTACTGGGGAAGAGAATTGGGTATAAGGCCTTGTGTAATAGGTTGGAGTAGGTTTGGCCTAATTTTAGTGAATACATAGTGATTGATCTAGAGAATTATTTCTTTCTAATTAGGTTTCTAGCTGATTCGGATGTTGTTTGTGCCTTAACTGAGGGTCCATGCCTAATTATGGGACATTACTTGGTAGCTTTCCCTTGGACTCCGGATTTCAATATTAAAGATACCAAAATCAAACCAGTGGTAATGTGAGTGCATTTACTAGGGATGCCACTTCACTACTATCACAAAAAGGTTTTACGGGCAGTTAGTGACTTGTTTGGCAAGTTTAGGAGAATAGATTACAACACGGAGTCTGTAGCAAGGGGGTGATTTGCTCGGATGGCTGTTGATGTGGATTTAGAGAAACCATTATGCCCTAAATTTCTCTTGGATGGGAAGGAACAAACTATCGAATATGAAAGCCTCCTAAGAATATGTTTTGAATGTGGAAAATATGGGCATCTCCGAGATGAATGCCAGAAGGAGGAAGGTGAGGCTAAAAGTGGAGGCAATACTGAGGCTATGATGGTGGAGAATAGCAATGAGAAGACTGAGGAAAAGAAAGACCAAACTTATGGCCCCTGGATGATTGCTACCAGAAGAAGGAGACCTCCAAAACCTGCTGGGTCTAATGAGAAAAAGGGTGACGATGAGGGAACTTTTAACATGAAAAGGTTCAGGTTTAATGTTTTGTTTGATGCAAATGAGGAAGAACAGGAGAATTTTCATCCAAAAGTACAACCAACTAATAATAAAGGTAGAACTCATACTTATTTGATGAATGGTAAGAAGCTAGTAGAACCCAAAAAGAGTTAGAAACAGAAGCAACCTTTGGGTGTAATGATTAAGGGAGGTAGTCCTATGCAAAACCATTCAACCAATAATGGCCCCACAAGACAAAGTTCTCCTACCAAAAATCAATTGAGCCAAAGTAATAACAAAGGTGCTAGCCACAACAATGCCATGTAAACATTCTGTTGTTTTACATTCTACTTATAAGGAGAAACTAATGGACCCTAATAAAGCTAGCCCATCTCTAGGGACATGTATAAATGGGGGAAAGGATATTAAATCTCGATCACCAGATGATACTATGGAGCATGATTTGGAGGAAAATGAGCCTGCTAGAGAAAGTGAATTTTTTTATTCTAATGACAAGTATGTGTCTGATAATGGAGATTCTAATGGCGTTGTCCAAGAGACTGAAGAGGACCTTATGGCCTAGGACATTTGAGTTAATGTCCATGCTATTTCTTACCTTTAATTTTTTTTTATGCATTGTTCTTTAGTTTTTTAGAATTGTCAGGGTGCAGGGTCAGCTTCTTTTTATAGAGCTTTGAAAGATATGAAATGAAGACATAAGCCTATGCTGGTTGCTTTGCTTGAAACCCATGTCATTGGATTTGATAAATCACACAGAATTGAAGCCATTGGATTTTTAGGGTGGATTCTGGTTGTTGTGGAATTCAAACATTCAATTAAGGGTTTTGGAGAATAATAGACAATTTATCCATATTGAGTTAGTAGATGAGGTGGGGAATAATTTTGTGGTCACTACAGTTTATGCAAGTCCCAATCCTATTATTCGTAGAATTATTTGGGATAACCTGAATCGTATTACTCTAACATGGATCGCCCTTAGGTTATTGCGGGAGGGGGAGGGGGAGGGGGGGAGTATTTTAATGCTTTTATTTACTTTTCAGATAAAAAGGGAGGTGTGAGGAACAAAAGCAAGGTATGTTCATTATTTCAAAATTGGTTTAATGGTAATGGGATGTATGATTTAGAATCTGTTGGGTCACGATTTACTTGGAGAAGGGGCATGCTTTTGGAGAAATTCAATCAATTTATATGTAATGATTTATGGTATAGTATTTTCAAGGAAGCAATAGTTACAAAACTTACCAATAGTCAAGTGTGACCGAAATTCTGTCTTGCTAAAGTATGCTACTATCAGACAAGTTTTTAGAGGGCAAAAGTCGTTTAAGTTTCTTGCTTCTTGGTTGATGGATGACTCATTCCCGGTACTGGTTAAGGATGTTTGGGTAGGGCACCCTATTTTCTAATTGCTGCAAAAGATTTCAGCGATAAGGCTCGGCATTGGAATTATAATAATTTTGGGAACATTTTTAAAAAGAAGCAGAGGCTGCTTACATGTTTGGGGTGGGGGAAGGGGGAGGATACAAAAGGCTCTTTTGTAGTATCGATCTGAAAATTTAATAAAACTTGAAGGAGAGCTACAGGTAGAGCTTGATAAGTTTTAGCGGGAGGAAGAATTACTGTCGATGCAGGAAAGCTTTATTCTTGGAAGACAGATCCAAGACAATATTATTATGACTCAAGAATTAATTCACTCGATGAAGCAGAAGAAAGGGCGAGTTGGTTACATGATTATTAAGGTGGACCTAGAAAAAGCTTATGACAGGCTTTACTAAGACTTTATACACCTAACTCTGATAGATGTTGGGCTTTCTATAAATTTGGAAAGATTGATTATGGAATTCATAACCACTACTACTTACAAGTAAGTTGGAATGGTGAGCTAACTCCAGAATTTAAACCATTGAGGGGAGTTCACCAAGGGGATCCCCTTTTCCCTTGTATTTTTGTGTTATGTATGTAGAGGTTGTGTCATGAGATTTTAAGAGCTATGAATGGGGGAGATTGGAGACCTTTCAAGATGGGAAGGAATGGAGTTCCTATATCACACTTGGCATTCGTGTTTGCTTCTTCTATGAGAAGCATCAGTAGGTCAAGCAAAAATTGTTAAAAAATTCCTTGATGCTTTTTGTCAGAGCTAAAAGGCCAAAGTTATTGACCAAAAGACTTTAGTTTTTATTCGCCTAATATGCTGGGGGTTAAGGAGAGGGAGGTGAGTAATGAGCTTGGTTTCAAAGTTACGAAGGACATGGGAAGGTATTTGGGAGTGCCACTGTTACACTCTAGAGTTAAGAAGACTACGTATATGGATATTATAAAGAAGGTTGAAGGGAGATTTAATGGATGGAATGCTCTTAAACTGTCCATGGCAGGACGTGTTACCATAGTAAATTCAGTTATTCAATCTATTCCCCTTTTTTCGATGCAAGCTGCTAAACTTCCTAAAGCCATATGTGATAAGGTGGAGGCTATCAATAGGCAGTTTATTTGGGGACATAAGAAGGAGGAACAGAATATTAATTTATTGAATTGGAGTGTGGTTACTCAACCTAAAACAAGAGGTGGGTTGGAGCTAAAGAATAGGAGAGCCATGAATGAAGGCTTTATGATGAAACTTTGTTGGAATGTGATGATTAGGAGTGATCTTTTCTAATTCTAGGTATTAAGGGGTAAGTATGGCATGGCTGTTGATGATGTTCTTAAGGAATTCTGAACTAGTAATGTATCTCCTTTGTGGAGAGGTATCTGGTAGGTATGGAATAACATAACAAAACAGAGATGTTGGCTTCTTGGTGATGGGAAAAGTGTTAAATTATGGAAGGATATATGGGTACCAAATCATAACAATCTATTAAAGGTTGTTTTGAGACTAGTAGATGCCAATCTCCTGGGGTTATGTATAGCTGACTATGTAGATAATGATGGGGGTTAGAGATGGGAGCTTTTCCAAAATCTCTTACCTCATAGTGTTGTTCTCATGATAACAGGTTTGGAGCCTCCCCAAGATGGTGATGGTGAAGATTCTTATTACTGGTTAATGTCTAAAATGGGGAAGTTCACTATAAGATCAGCATACCAGTGCATTCAAGGTGATTTATGGGACCAAGAGGATAAAAAATGGGATATTATTGGGAATGGACAGGATCGCAGCGAATTCGTTTATTTTTGTGGAAGTTGATGCATGAGTCCATTCTTACGATGAAAGATTGGTTCACAGACACATATCTGATGAATTTATTTGCATTAGATGTGGGCAAGCTGAGGAAGATTGTCTTCACCTTTTACAGGAATGTTGGTTCGCGAAACAGGTTTGGTTCAAACTATTACCTTAAAGGGATGTTAGTCTTTCTTTTGCCACTTCTTTTAAAGATTGGTTGATCATGAATCTTACTAATGTTTTTAAGTTTGATTATGAGATTGAATGGAACATTATTTTTGGTGTCAGGGTGAGTACCCTTTGGTTTTGGTGTAACGAGGATATTTTCAAGGGTACAGAGATCAGATTAAGCCATGTAGCCCAAGACATTGTGAGAAGAGAGGAGGAGATATTTAAAACTAATTTTCAATAGAACGATATGAGGAAGTTGAAGAAAGAGGTTTGGATTGGATGGAGGTGTCCGAGGGAGAACTTGGTGAAGATCAACAGTGATGGATCATTTATTTCCCAGTCTGGTATGGCATTAGCTGGAGGATTAATAAGACAATCTCAAGGGGAATGGCTAGGTGGCTTTGCAATGAATATTGGGCCATGTTCTATTACAACTATAGAACTTTAGGGAATTGCTCATGGTCTTCAATTAGCATGGGATTTGGGGTTTTAGTTTATTGAGTCAGAGACAGACAATAGATGTGCTACTTAGATCATAGAAGGAAAGGTAACAACCTCAGTGATTCATATGGCTTTGGTCCAAAAAAATCAGAAATGAAATAGTGGATTGTTGTAGTGAAATAGAAGTATAGAGAAGCAAATTTTTCTGTAGATCAACTTGCTCATTTGGGGCATCTATGCTTGTGGGAATTCACCGTTTTGATGAGCCTCCTATACAGCTACTGCCATGGCTCGCCTATGATTGGATGAGAGTTATGCAGCAAAGGGAGGTTCGCCAGTAGTTTCTGTTCTTAGTGTTGAACACCTTTCTTGTGCCAAAAAAAAATTTAACTTTTAAGCCAAATGTATATATTGTTATTTTATTTCAATCTAATAAAACTAGGTCAATCTTTGGTGAGAAAAAGTAAAAAAACTATATCATTCTATTAAGATGAATTTATAATGAGACACATTAGAAACATGCGAAATAAGTTAAAACAAAAATCAATATATATATATATATATATATATATATATATATATATAAAAGTATGGAAAGGGTAGGCAAAATTACTTAAATGTCCATTTTTTTCTCTTAATGATTTATGTTTAATATAGTAATTAACATTTCACTAATTATATGATAGATTATTATTCTTATTATTGAAAAAAATATATATAATTCTTAAGTAATTATGTTTATCCCTCTTTCCATACTTTTATATATACTAGTTTTTGGTACACTACCGTAAATATTTAGTTATGCATTTGGATAGAGTTAAGATAGGCTATTTATTATTTAAATAATTTTATTTTTTTATTATATTTAACTCAAAGGAGACAAGTAATAATTTAATTATAATAAGTAAAAATATATATAATTATTATTTAAGAAAGAATAAGAAAATATAAAAAATCTTATGAATTAGTGTTAGTATTTATTAAAAGACTATTGAATTACCGACCTACAAGAAGGCAATTTATATTATTTACTTGCTATGAAATTTCTAATAATATATTTGCAAACTTAACTTTTAAAAGTAATTATAAGAGTTAAAATTAATAATATAGACTAAAACCAATATTAAAGATGCCTTATAATTTAAATTTCAATTGATTAATAAAATAAGAGAAATTTTTTTTATAAGAGTTAAAATTAATAATATAGACTAAAATTAATATTAAAGATGACTTGTAATTTAAATTTCAATTGATTGATAAAATAGAGAAAATTGTTTTTAGAATTAAAAGTATGCACAGGAATAAATAAATTTGGGTGAAAATTTCATAATAAATTCTTAGAGTAAGCATTTAAGATGGGAAGTTATAGCCAATTCTAGCTTTATATGATGGTAATATTATAATTTATTAATTGATAATATAATTATTTAGTTGCATTCAATTCAAATAGGAAAATAATGAATTAAATAAGAAAAATTATAATCAATTATATAATGAGACATATTAATAATGTGTGAAACAATTTAGAAAAAAAAAACTAGTAAATATAAATATCTAAAGAGAACATGTTTCTATTATTTTATTTACTCTCATTAGATTTATTTGTTATTAGTTATATTCTTTTTATTATCACATATTACTCTCTTTTAAATTTGATCATGGCAAATAATTTATATTTTGATAATAAAATAATTGACAATCTTAAATAGGATGAAGATTGAAAATTATAGTTCTATGTTTGTATAGTTTTTTTTTGGAATTTTATATTAATTTTTAAATAGTAAAAATATTAATCTATGTACATATAACAGGATCAATTTCACAAATTTAGTTAACATTAAAAATTATTAGTTTATATAATATTAATTTTGAGAGATTCAAAAAAAATTAAATAATTAATTTATTATCTTAATAATATATAACTTTATATTATTAAAAAAATATTCTAATCAGTAGGTTATACAATGTATTTATTTGAATTTAATTAATTTTAATAAAAAAAATTGATAAATATTACATTATAAACATATTACATTTAATATATTTTTAAGAAACCCTAGCTGCCCATGAACCTAGAACCCTAGCCTTTCTCATCTTTTGATATGATCCTTTCTTGTGTATTGTAAGTTTCAATCTAGTTTCTCATCTCTTGTTTTTTTAGCTATGGAACGTGGTACAATTGAACTACACAATATCTCAATTTTGAAAGAGAGTGAAGAAGGTTTAGGCCTTAGTGATACGAATATTAGTGTGGATGATGGTTCTTTTACCTACGAGTGGTGCTTAGTGGGAAGATTCATAAGAAATAAACCTGTAAATGATGGGGCGATGAGACATACATTACCAGGTGTGTTACAACCTATTAAGTGATTGGCTTTTGAAACCCAATATGTACCAATATATTGCTATCACTTTTTCCACAAAGTTAATTTCAATTTTGTTATGAATAATGGATCTTAGACCTTTAATGGCCAACTTTTAGTGTTGCAACGATACCACAATGATGTCCCTCCTACTTCAATCGCTCTTAATAAAACTGCATATTGGTTGCAAATAGAGAACCTTCTGCCAAAAGGATTAATAAAGCCATTGCAAAATCTATAAGAACCTTTGTGGGAACATATATCAGTTTTGATTTGAAGGCAGCACAAATTCAGCATATTATGCAAATTAGGGTGCTAGTGAATATATCAAGACCCTTGTTACGTGGAATGAATTTGAAGAAAGGAACCGCCTCCTTGTGGGTTAAGCTTCGATTTGAAAAGCTTCCAAGCTTTTGTTTTGGTTATGGATTGATAGGCCATGGTGAACAAAAATGTAAATTCCTTGTTAAGAATCCGGATATAGTTGTTGCACTTAGACTTTATGATTCGTTATTGAGGGTTCTCTCTACAAAGACCTCTACACTGGATACTAGTTTTGGCAGCCTATGGTTTATGGAGCTCGATGGGTTACCTTTTCATGATGATGGTATGAATAGTTGTAATGAAAATATGGATCCGAATATAGCAACAGCATCAAAAGGTCCAGTTGATGTGGGATTAGATGAGCAACAAAATGGGATGAAGGGGAAAGGAGTTGTGGAAAGTTCTCAAGCTCTTATTTCTGTTAAACAATCTATGGAAGGAGTTATTGCACAGCTTGACACAGTCTCAAAGATTCGAAAAGCTAATGAAGAGGGTAATGTTACAGCGATGGCTCCTATTTTTAAATTGGTGTCTCAAATAGGAGAGACTCATCATTTAAACTTGCTTTTGGTAGGTTCTGCAGAGCAGACCTTCCTACAACAACGAGTTGCCTATCTTGAGTTTGGACAACCTGTTAATAGTTCATAATATGAAGGACTTAGTCCAGTCAAAATGACCTCTTTTTATGTTCTTAATGGAGATTATGTGTACACAAAGTAGTGTTGATTCTATTCACACTAAGCTGGGCTTTGCAGGGTGTTTTGTTGTGGAAAGTCCTAATCATGGTGGAGGTGTTTCTATGCATTGGAAGATTAAGGACTCTACTCACTTGATCAGCTATTCTCGATTCTACATTGATATTTCTATTTGATTAGAGGAGTTGCCAAAATGGAGACTACTTGGCTTTTACGGTCATCCTCAAAGTCATAGACATTGGGAATCATGGGAATTGATGCGATCTTTGAAAGGCAAAACTGAAATGCCTTGGTTATTTGTTGGGGACTTCAACTCCATCCTTCATAATTTGGAGTGTAGAGGGCCTCACCAATAGCCACCTTGGTTAATGTTTATGATTTTAGAAATGCTATCCAAGATGTTGAATTGTTTAATATGAAAATGTTGGATTATGGGTATACTTAGGAAAATCACAAAGGCATGTAAGAATAGATTAAGAAGAAGTTGGATAGGGCTTTTGCAAAAGCAAATTGGCGGGAAGTTTTATTGAATTACTCAGTCCACAACTTACCTATCATGGCATCACACCATTATGCTAGTTACGTGGAGCTGAGGGTCTGGTCTACTGTCAATATTGTTAAGTGGTTTCATTTTGCAAATGCTTAGCTTCAGGAGCCTAATTGTGAATCAATCATCAGGGAGAGTTAGAACCAGTCTTCATCGGTTAGCATTATTGATAGAATTTCATAATGAACAGCTTTTACTAATTTCTGAGGTTCTTTGAAAATGAGTTTGTTTAGGGGAAATCTAAATAGTGAGATATAAGTTATATGGAATGATTCAAAATAGTATGTGTTGAGTACTTTCCATGTTTGCAATGATTAGAGGAATTTTGGCACCAACGTGACAAACAATTCTGGTTGCGGGCTTTGGATACAAATTTGGAATACTTTTATATAGCATCTTCAAATTGAAGGAGGAAGAATAATATCCAGTAATTGTAAGATGAATATAGAAATTGGAGATCATGGGATTCATGATTATACTCTCTTATCACAGAGTACTTTGTAAACCTGTACTCGAGCTCAGGGAGTGATGATCGACATTATGTTACAGTTAAGCAAAATGAGACTATTATATAACATTTTTCAGTAAAAGAGATCAAAGATGTTATCTTCTCTATGCACCCCGAAAAGTCTCTAGGTATGGATGGACTTAATCTTGCTTTTTATCAAATGTTTTGGCATATAGTTGGAAACAATATTATTGATGCTTGCTTGAACTTTATTCATTATGGGTCCTTACCATATATGTTTAATGATATATTAATTGTTTTTATTTTGAAAAAGAAAACTCCTAAAACCATTAAGGATTTGTGATCGATAGCTTTGGATAATGTTTTATATAAGCTTGTTGCAAAGACTATAGCAAATAGATTGAGCAGTATCCTATCTAATATTATCTCAGAAATCAGATCATTTATATTAGGGAGGTTGATTTCAAATAACATAATGCTTGCTTTTGAAATTGTTCATTATTTGAAAAGGAAAACCTAAGGGAAGGTGGGCTTTACTGCTTTAAAACTTGATATGAGCAAAGCGTATGATAGAGTAGAGTGGTCTTACATGAGGAATATTATGCTGAAAAAGGATTTGATCTGAGTTGGGTTAACTTAATGATGATGTGCACTACATCAGTAAGGTTCTCGATCATTGGAAACAGTAAAGAAATTGGTCAAATAATGTCAAGTAGGGGATTAAGACAAAGATGCCTCTTATACCCATTTTTTTTCTAATCCGTGTGGAAGGCTTCTCATCTCTTCTTCGCAAGAAAGAGAAAATGGGAAAACTCCATTGATGTAAAGTTGCGAGATGAGCACCCCTATGTCTCATTTAGTGTTCACTGACGATTTCTATTTATTTTTACGTGCTAATATTGATGAACGCAGGTGTATAAAGGATGTTTTGGCTACCTATTCAAGAGGTTCAGGGGAGGAAAATAGTTTAAGTAAATCTTTGATTTATTTTAGTTCCAGTTGAAGGAAACATTACGGAGTCGCACAAAGGAAGTAGAAAAAGTAAAATCCGAAACAAGAAAGATTCAATTTTTGGTTTTCAAAAATTTTTCAAAAACTTGGTTTTTGTTAAAACACTTTTAACAAAATTAGGTAAGGCAATTTTTTAAACTCTTTGAAACATTTCCCTAGCCTAAGATTTGAATACTAAAATATTTTTCAAAACTCTTTTAAACAAAACATTTAAAAATTTTCAAACTCTTTGAAAATTGGTTTTATGTTAAAACTCTTTTAACATAGAGAGTTTAGTCATTTATCAAACACTTTGATAAATGTCTAAATCTAGGTTTGGACCCATAACTTCAACCAAGGATATTTTCACAAATTTATGTGCAAAACACAAATTAAACTAAGAAAGGGTTGAAGCATCAAATACCAAACGCCCTCCTTCGTTAAGCTCCCCAAATGTGAAGCCTCAAGCACGAGACACACCTAGATTTTTCCAAAATTTTATTCTCCATTTCTCTTTAAGAAGCTTGAATTGTCTCCCTTTGGTTACCCAAACTTTTGATCCTTGCTCCTTTAATTGAGAATTTGAGACTTGAGGATTGGTTTTGGACTTCCAAGCATCTCCACACTATTTTCTCAAAGGTTAATAGAAGAAGAGTTTGTGTTTGAAGAATTCTCCTTTAAAACAAACTTTCTCTCTCTCTTTTTAGTGTGAATTTTAATATTTCTCCCTCTAACTCTTAGAGAGTTTCTCTCTCCATCCCAAGGAAGAAGAAGATTAATAGTTCTTCCATCTTCCTTTAGGTTGAGTGACTTGCTTGGCTTAGCTTAGCTTAGGGAAAAAAAAAGATGATAACCATTACCTTATATAGTCCATGCCCTTTTTTCCTTTTCCTTAAGTTAAGGAGGAAAAAGGGGAACCTTGTCTTGTTGACTTATTATCTATTTGATTAGTCAATTAATCAAAAAGATTAAGGATATAGTTAGTAGGAATCACTTTTAAACCTTAATTAACCATATCTAATGTGGGTTAAGCTAACATCTCATGTTAAGCTTAATTATTTTATTTGTTTGTTCAAAACCATTTCAATTAGTCATGCCCATTTGTATCTCATACAAACTGACATAATTGAAATTAATCATTTTATGAATTAAACATCAAGATATGCTAGCATCTTTGTAAATCTAATTACATGTTTAATTCAATCATTATTAATAATTAATTAAACTCTTTAATTAATTATTAATATGATTAATTATTAATATGATGAATACAAGCTAATGGGAATTACTATATGGTGTGTGACTTACTAGGTTAATGTTCTAATTACCAATGGGATAAAGAAAAATATTTTCTTCCCATTAAATGTGTAAACCTAATTGCACACTTAGTCCTATAAGTCATGAGTGACATCTAGTATAACATATCATGACTACATAATTAGAAATGAATGTCGATGATCCTATCATTGACATTGCATAGACCTCTCGATCATAATTACCATGCACTTGAATCCATTTATTACAAATTCCCAATCTTAGGTAGGGTCATGGAACAGTCAACCAAATCATATGACCTCTATTCGGTTTTAGTTCTTCGATAAACCCGGTTCCTACTAGAAA
>CAOJBK012466919.1:0-10371 GCA_948294925.1 Codiaeum variegatum | reverse complement strand
AAAAGGATGAAGTGGTCTTGAAGATTGGCAATGGTACAAGTGTTGTAGCCATGGAAAAAGGGACTACTTTTATTGATCTTATATATCATATTTTATTATTGAAAGACACCTTGCATGTACCTAATGCTTTTATGAACATTATTTTTGTTAATTGTATAACTAAAATTGGTTATGTACTTTTATTTAGAGATAATGTTTGTGAAATCTATTTTGAAAATAGAATTGTCGGCATAGGGTATGTTTTAGATGGTCTATATTATCTTGATAATAACAAAATTTTTCCAAGTACAACACAATTTAATGCCATCATTAAATCCAACTCTAATTCAAAATTAATTTGGCATCTTAAACTTAGACATATATCCTAGGAGAGGGTTTTAAAGTTTGAGAAAATGAGGATCCTAGACCTTCTGGGAAGTGAAGCTACTCAAATTTATGAATCTTGTATCCAAGGAAAGATTACTAGGTCTAGCTTTGTGAGACAAAGAGAAAGAGCCAATGAAATTTTGAATATCATATGTATATGGACCATTTCCACAAATGGCTAAAGGAGGATATTTATACTTCATTACATTCACTGATCACCTTTTGAGGTTAGGGTATGTGTATTTAATGAAGCATAAACATGGATCATTTGAAAAGTTCAAAGAATTCATGCAAGAGGTTGAAAAACAAATTGAAAAAAGTATATAGACTCTTCAATCAGATCGAGGAGGTGAGTACTTGAGTACGGAGTTTGACGACTTCTTAAAAGAATGTGGCATTATATCACAGTTGACTCCTCCTGATATGCCACAATTGAATGGTGTTTCCAAAAGGAAGAATCATACCCTATTAGATATGGTGTGATCCATAATGAACTATACATATCTCCCTATCTTCTTCTAGGGATATGCACTCAAAAAGAATTCTTAAATCCTTAATAGAGTCTCCTTTAAATCTGTTCAAACTACTCCATATGAGATATGGTATGGTAAAAAGCCAAGTCTTAAGCACATTAAGATTTGGGGGTGTCCAGCACACATCAAAAGGCTGAGATTAGATAAATTAGAAAAGGGATCTATTAAAGGAATATTTGTTGGATATCCTAAAGGCAGTTTAGGATACTGTTTTTATCTTCCTACCGAGCAAACAATTATTGTTAATGGGGATGTCATGTTTCTTGAGAAAGAGTTTCTTCAAGAAGGTGGCAAAGGAAGGGAGATAATCTTGGATGAAGTTTCATCTGAAGAAATCCAATAAATTGATCAACCCAATGAGCTTAACCCAATCGATAGTGTATCCACACAAGTTCCTCGAAGGTCTAGTAGAGTGTCTCTTCCTTCAGAGAGATGCGAACTTTTTCATAGTAATGTACAAGAGTTGTGCATTGATGGAGAAGTTGATCAAGTTGTTGATCCTACTCCATATGATGAGGCTACATCAGATTTAGACTCTTCTAAATGGCTAGAGGCTATAAAAATTAAAATGGATTCCATGTATACAAACTAAGTTTGGGATCTTGTTGATCCACCTAATGGTGTAATACCCATTAGGAATAAATGGATCTTCAAGAGAAAGATTGGTGCAAATGGAAGCGTGGAAACATTTAAAGCTAGGCTTGTAGCTAAAGGGTTTGCCAGAGAGAAGGGGATGACTATGAGGAAACCTTTTCTCCAGTATCCATGCTTAAATCCGTTCAGGTTTTATTAGATATAGCACTACTCTATGATTATGAGGTTTGGCAAATGGATGTTAAAACTGCCTTTCTTAATGAAAACATAGAGGAAGACAGTTTCATGGAACAACCTAAGGGTTTTGAATCTAAAGATAGTTCCAAAGTATGTAAGCTTGAGAGATCCATTTATGGACTTAAGCAGGCTTCGAGGAATTGGAATCATCATGTTAAAGAGGCAATTAAATCGTTTAATTTCATCAAAAATAAAAATGAACCTTGTCTGTATAAGAAGGCTAGTGGGAGCACACTTACATTTCTTGTACTTTATGTGTATGACATTTTGTTGATGGGAAATGATGCATGAATGCTATCAAGTGTAAAACTATGGTTATCCTTGAATTTCTCCACGAAGGACTTAGGAGAAGCCACTTATGTTCTTGGTATTTACATCTATAGAGATAGATCGAAGAGAACACTAGGGCTTTCCCAAAGTCAATACTTGGAAAGGGTGTTGAAAAAATTCAAAATGTTAGATTCTAAGAAAGGATTGTTACCTGTATGGCATGGTATCCACCTTTATAAGATGATGTCCTTATAGACACTTGAAGAAAGGGAAAACATGGCCTAAGTTCCATATGCTTCGGCAATTAGAAGCTTAATGTATGCAATGCTATGTACTAGGCCGGATATCACGTATGTGACTAGCAGGTTTCAGTCCAATCCTGGTCTGGATCACTAGACCACTGTCAAAACTATCCTAAAGTACTTAAGAAGGACTAAGGATTTAGTTTTGACTTATGGATGAGGAGATTTGAGGATTGATGGTTTTATAGACTCTAACTTTCAGTCAGACGTTAATGATAGAAAGTCTATCTCAGGCTTTATCTTCACTTATAATGGATGAGTAGTTTACTGGAAGAGTTCCAAGCAATTAATCACTATAGACTCCACTACAGAGGTCGAGTACATTGCTGCATCAGATGCTGCAAAGAAAGTTTTTTGGATTCAGAAGTTCATAACAGAGCTAGATGTGGTTCCTTTCATTCAGTCGGTGGTTCCTCTCTACTGCAACAACAATGGAGCCATTGCTCAGGAAAAGGAACCCAGGTCTCACCAGAAATCTAAACACATAGAAAGGTGTTATCATATTATCAGAGAGATCATTGGGAGAGGCAACATTACCATACAAAAAATAGCATCAGCTGAGAACATAGCGGATCCTTTGACTAAAGCTATAAGTCAGCAACAATCATATTATCATCTCGAGAAGATGGGTCTTAGATAGTATGTATATTTGCTATAGACTGGCTCTAGTGCAAGTCAGAGATTGTTAGGGTTGTATGCCCTAGAGCATATAATTTATGTATATATTTATAATCGTAACCCATTTATGGCTATTAATATATATGTTTTCTTTTTAATGATCATTTTCATTTTATTGCATTACGTATATATGTTCATTAAGTTCTATGTAAGAGAATCTATTCTCAAAGAGTTGGGAATTTGGAGATAGATTCTTTTTATCATAGACTTTAAAGTAAGTTCAAGGTTATAAGATTATTGGTAGGAACGTCATTAATCTGGAGAGACCATCACCTCTATTGTCATCTATGATAAGTATAAGATACTTGTTGTTATGGAGGTAGTGAGTCTAACACTATATATATGTGATATCGTGACAACATATGGACACTCATGAGATGAGTAAGTCGAACAGTGACATTAGATGATAGACACATGTGTTTTATCCACCGATCAATGTCTAATCATCTAGATTGTAATTGTGCATATAATCCTTTGACTTGAGGTGACATGTTATCTAACATATTGGTGGCTATGTTTTGTTACTGCTTACATACAGATGCTAATCAATTATTGGTATATGGCATGTGGCGGCCATAATTAGTGGTATGTTGAGATAAGTGATGTCCAATATAGAATTCATTAACTTGGGTCAACAAGGAAGAAATACTATGACTTCTAGTTGTTCTCGATTCACAAATCCCTATCCAATGTAGTGAAGATTAACTAGAAAGAGTTTCTAGTAAGAATAAGTTTATCGAGAATTAGAACCGGATATAAGTCATATGATCTAGCATATAGGGTTTGACTATTCCATGACCGTAGCTAAGATCGGGAATTTGTAATGAATGGATTCGAATGCATGGTAATTAAAATTAAGAGGTCCATAAAATGTCAAGGATATAATCACCAACATTCATTTCTAATTAAATAGTCGTGGCATGTTATGCTAGACGTCACTCACGACTTATGGGACTAAGTGTGAACTGCAGATTACATACTTGGATTAAAGAAAAGAGTTTTATTTATCCCATTGCTAATTAGAACATGAACCTAGTAAGTCACACACCATAAAGCTTTTCACATGGCTTGGAATTTAATCATATTGATGATTGATTAAAGAGTTAATTAATTATTAACAATGATTGAATTATACTTGTAGTTAAATTTACAGAGATGTTAGCATGTCTTGAAGTCTAATTGATAAGGGATTAATTCAATTAAGTCTTAGTTTGTATGAGATACAAATGGGTATGACTAATTGAATGATTTTGGAATGAATAAAATAATTAGGCTTAATCATGAGATGATTAACATAATCCACATGAGATGTGGTGAGGGATTAAAAGATGATTACTACTAATGATGCTTTTATGTTATTTGACCTATTGACTAATCCCTTAGTCAAATGGTTAAATAAACACATTCCCTTGTTTCCTCCCAAAATTAAGGAAAAGGGAACAAAGATCATTAGTATAAAAGCATAGCTCTTCATCTTTTTCCTAATAAGATTTGAACTCCATTACTATTCATCTTCTTCTCCAAACAACTAAAGAGAGAAGCTCTCTAAGAGTTACAGAGAGAAAGTTCAAATCAAACACACCATTTAGTGTGAGGGAGTTTATTTTTTAAGAGACGTTCTTCAACTATAAATTATACTTCTAAATCCTTGGGAAGGAGAGTGTGTGAAATCTAAGTCCAAACAAATCCCTAAGGGTTTCCATTTCTCAACTAATAAGCAAGAACTAAGAATTTGGGCAACCAAGAGAGGGTTCAAGCTTCTTCAAGAAGAAAAGGAGACACAAGCCATTGGAATAGCTTCGGTGTGAGTCAAGCTAGAGACTTTGCACTTAAGGAGCTAAACGAAGTAGGGAGATGGGGTATTTGATACTTTCTAACACTTCTTTATTGCTATTGTGTTTTGCACAATATTTAGTAGATAATCTTTGATATTGAACATGGGGTCCAAACTTAGGGTTTAACAATTTGTTAAAGAGTATAATGAATATCTAAATCTAACCATGCTAAAAGAGTTTTTGCATGGTAAATGTTTTATAAAAGATTTGAAAATAAAAAATTGAGTTACATCGAATTTTCAATGAAATTAGTTTCCACTGTGCGACTCGATTTTCATCCTTCAGGAATGTCTGTGACATTATTTCGATTTTCTAGAGTTTCTTCTATGTTTGAACCTTGGAAATTGCACAAGCTTTGATTTTTTAATAGATAGAAAAGTCGATGTGGCTGTCCTCAGAGGAAAAAGAGAAAAAATAAATGAGCTTGAGATCAATAAAATATTTTTCTTATCAAACTCCCACAGAAGGAGCCAATTTGATGAGGCAGAACTCATCAATCTTCTGATCTCTTGGGTTGGCTTAGTTTGGATGGTCTAATAGGGCATGCATAATGAACAAACGTGAGCTAGAGGGCCAAACTTTGTGTTTTGCAAAGACCCTTTGACGCTCAAGTTAGTATTTTAGTTGTAATGCTCTTGAACTCTTAGGAACTTGAAAATTAGGATTTTTTAGAGAGTTTGTGGTAGTTGAATATATCTTGAAATGTGTACCATTGTGAAATATTTGTTATGTTGGTTGGAATCCCAAGAAGGAGAAGTGGCACCTTAACATTTGGATAAGTGTTAGATGATGGAGGAAATAGGACAGTGGTCTACCCTTAGGAGAATGACATGTGTCCTTATTTTTTAGAGGGAATATTCTCTGAATCTGATGATGTTGTGATGTGATGAAGATGGCTTCGAGTGGGATCCCTATATGATGAAGACGAGGCTTCAATGGGTCCCATTTCGTGAAGCTCTATCCTTCGCTCCATGTCTTCTTACTTGAGTTGTCTATGAGTTTTTCTTTATTTACATGGTCTTTTGGCCTTAACAGTTTAGTCATTGAGCCCATATTTCTTAACTAGACTCGTATCATCTGCAAATGCTGAAATAAGTTTTATCCTTCAAAAAAATAAATTTACTATTGTATCCTCTTACATCAGTAACATCTCAAAGAAAATTGCATCGTTCTAATTAATTTCACTTGGATCTCTTAGTTATTGTCTTAAGTAGAAATTCAATTTCTTTAATTGAGTAATACATAAACTGGATGGACATGTTGGTCCAGCTTCGACAATGGACAATGTTATTTGGTGGAGTTGATCTTCTTTTAGGGGTCATTTGATTTAGCAAACTGATATGGAATGAAATGGAAATCCATAGCAAGAATGTATGGATACTGCACATCCCACACTTATTTGGATACGTCTAGTTCAATCCATGAATGGATACTTCATCGAAGTAGGAGAAGAGCAGTGTTGTTGATACCTCACAACCTCTCTCTCCTCTTCATCTTATATTGTAGCCAGGGTTTGATCTTTGAAAGCGGATAATTCTATTGACTGGAGTTGATTTTCTCTTTGTGTGGCTTCTGCAATGAATTAATAAGCAATATTGGTTGATTTATTCATTGCTTTGCCATTTTTTATATTCTCCTCGTTTCAAATTAAGTATCATTTTAGCTAATTGTGTACAAATTAATGAACTTTATAGAATGAATTACATACTTAAATGCTTGATTCAAAAAATATTAAAGCACTTGTTTTTAAAAGTTTTAAAAAGGAGAATTTTGAATGAATAGTGACGATTATATATGGGACAAAATATTTTTGCTAAAATGGGGAGTATTAAATTAGCCAATCCAACAATTCATACACCACCAACAATAAATTCCATCAAACATAATTAAATTATCTATGGCTTGTCGATACAAAATAACGTTTGAAATTTAAATTAGTGGATCGAATTCCATCCATGCGAATTAATTAAAAATATCATAAGAGTGATAATCAACATGGATGGAGATCGATCCACTACATATATCCTCTAAAATTTTCAAAGAATTATAAGCCTAATACATAATAGAAAAAGCAAAACAGCAATACTATGAAAACAATGATAATAAGAAAGAAGTAAAGAAGTAGTTGAATATCGTTGTTGTGATGGCCACCACCATTGCCACTTGGTTGCCGCTTTCGGCGTTGTCTTCTTTGCAGGACTTTATCTATTCTTTTGTCTCTGTGTATCATTCTTAGAGAGATATGCTGTAAATTACATATAAAGATGAGAATGCTGTCCTTTAATTTGAAATATATATATATAATTGGAATTATTTGAATTCTAGGAAACTTAAATTTGTTACTTTGTGGGTGACTATAGGTAGTTTCGAGCAGCTTACCAGGGTGGGACAAGTGCAACTTCGTAGACATTGACCAAGAATTCATCAAGCTTTACTATGTATGTGATGAAATGAGACGAAAGAGAGCTTGTGTTTTGGTATCGCATGAGGAGTGAACATATATATTGACCCTTTCATCAAATGTGAATGCTTTGACTAAAATAATACTATTTGGTTAAAAAGAAAAAAACTTGAGAAATAATATTCAACTAATCAAAGACTTATTTTGTTTTATTTGTGAGAAACTATTCAATGCACTTGCTGTTGTAATAGAGGTCATGTATAACTGTGAATGCAATTATCCTCATAATTTTAAAAGCCAATTTGTATATGGACAAATTAATCAAGGCAAATTTTAACGTGAGTATGATTTGGACAATAAATCCCGACCTAAAAAAAAATAAATCTCTAAGAATGAGTTAAAAAATACTTTGAACAAATTTTAGGTTTTTTATAATTGAGAAAAATATATTTTTTTTAATTTAAAAATTATTTTAAAATTGATCGCCTAAAGATGTTTTGGGGCACTGCATGAAATTACACAATAACTTGATATTAATATTAAAAAATAAAACTAAATTATTTTTATATTGTATCCCTTCTTAAGTATATGCATCCAAATTATTATTCTAATGTTTAGATTTTGATCTAAAATACTTGGGTCAATTGTCTGAATGGATACCAAACTTTAAGTTTATTTTAAATTAGATACTAAATTTTAAATTGATTCAAATTGGATACCAAATTTTTATTATTGATCTCCGATAGTATATAAGTCACTATTTCGATCAATCATAGCATATGTGGCAATCAAAGTGCCAGTTGGCTGGAATAGTGATTTGTATACCACTAAAGTAAAGAATAAAAGTTTGATATTCAATTTAAAACAAATTAAAGTAGACATGAGCAAATGGTCGATTCAAACCACGAATTGGATCGTAATCGGACCAGGTCAAATTCTTAATCAGACCAGTCAATGATTTCGGTTCAGGAACCGAACCGTAGAATCAAAGGTTCAAGGACGGTTACAAGTCATGAGATTGAGAAAAATAATTGGAACCGAATCATTCGAATTGTATAAATCGTTTATATTTTTAAATATAAATATATGCTTTTATTTATAAATAAGTGTGTATGTGTGTGTGATTTTGTTTTAGTTCCATATATTTATATGAATGACAAAAATATTAAAAGTCTATAAAATTCACATAAAATCTAATAAATTAAAATAAAATTTTATTTTAAAAAATTAATTATTATAAAATATTTTGTATGATTGTAAATAAATAAACAACTAATATATGGATCGACTTTTTTATTTTTATTTACTAAATTAAATGATTAAAATTTACATTAAAAAGAGATACATGTTTCTAGAATTTTTAATAAAAAATAAAATTATAATTATAATTATAATTGGAATTGAAACCATATAAACCTGTAATTTTAACTGTATGTGAACCGCAATCAAAATCATAATTGGAACTGTATAAATCATGAATCATAACCAGACCATAGGTTTTAAGCTGATTAAGAGTTGAAATTTAGAGATGTTGGAACCAAACCAGACCAGATTGAACCGGAACTGGACGTTCCGAACTATTGCCCATGTCGATTTTTAGCACCCAATTTGAGTCAACTCGTAAAGTCTGGTACCTATCCTGGCAATTAACCCTAAATAGTTATATCATTTGATTTAAAAAATTCAATATTTTAAAATTATTAACATTTTAATCCAAAATTTTTTACTTTTTCATTGAAAACCTTTTAACTAAACATCAAGGATATTTGTTTTACCTCTCCGTTTCTACTGAAACTAATAGAAATACTATTTTAGTTTTTAGTTTATTTTTATGTTATTCAAATATTGAAAAATTTGAATGCTCAGTCAACAGGCTGCCTTTCTGTTCCAACCACATTTGAAGGGGCGACGCAGTGGTTTAAGCCCAAAGAAGGCTGGCGCATATGCAATGTGGATGCTTTGTTATTTTCAGCTGATAATTTCATTGGTTTAGCTTCTGGTGTGTGATGATTCTGGTAACTTTGTGGCTGCAAAGACTAGAAAGGTTCATACTTTTTAACCTAAAGTCGTTGAAGCCTTAAGCTTTAGAGGCATTGTCATGATCAAAGGTAAAGGGTTGGAGCAAAATTGAGATGGAATTTGATTCATTGCTTTTAGTGCAGGCTATCATTCGTAATCAAGCTTATAACTCTTTTTTTTTTATTCCATTGTTTATGATTATCTTTGTATTCTCAATGAACTTGATAATGTTGAAGTTCATTTTGTAAGACGGTAAGCGAATAGTAGAGTTCATTCTTTAGCAAGAGCCATCTATGTTCACTCCATGTATTTGATGTAGCAGAAAATTCAATAAAATAAAAAATAATAATAAAATTAAAAGAACATAATAAAATTTTAAGAAAAAAATATAAATATTATAGTCTGTTGATTCTGCGAATACTTAGGATACAATCGTTTAAAAACTTGTTGATTCTACGAATATCAGGAATTAGACATCAAAGATCATTGATTTCTCTAAAAGAAATATCGAAATTTGAAAAAAAATAGATAATACTTTCAATCTAAAACTTCAAAATGCAGCAAATTTTACTTCAAAATGCATCTGTTACAGTAAATTTACTCCAATCCATTATTTCATTTTCAACTCTAAAAAGAATATTCTCCACATATTTCTATCTAATACTAATATTATATTATTTATACTTTTTACATATTGCACCCATATTTTGTTTAATATTTACCATATACATCCATCTATTTATTTATAATAAAATTTAATATTTTAAAAATAAATACTATATGAATTAAATAAATAATATATTTTAATGATAACTAATATAAATACATTGACATATTTTTTAAATTAAATGATTTAATATATGAAGAGAACTAAAAGATATTTAAAAAAACTTTATTAAAAAAAATATAAAATTACATTTACACAATTAAAGTAATCTATTACAAGCGCTAGTTAAATTCAAAAATACAAATTAACATTTTTAATAATTTAATCATTTGAATTAGAATAATTTTTTCACAAATGTTCAATTAATACATTGCGAAGTGCAATATGAGCATCTTTGTCCTTAATTCGTCTATGACGAGCAAGAAATTGTTCAAATCGGGTGTTATCATCGACCATCATTTCAACATCT